>CAUYTI010064691.1:0-52014 GCA_963575145.1 Galago senegalensis
CTCCCCAGTCTCCATATTCTTAAGCTATAATTAGATTGTAGCTTTCCTATGAAAGCTATAATTTAGTTTCATAATAGGGCTGAGTACATTGGATACTTTTTCTTCCATTCTTGAGATACTTTGCTAAGAAGAACATTTTCCTGCTCTATCCAGTAAACATGAAGGAAGACTTTGTTCATTGACCTTCACTTTTTCTTCTTTTGAAATGTATGCATTTAAACCACATGTCTTATGTTTTTTATTTTTTTTATTTTCATTACTGCTTAGTTCAAAAATGTGCTTAGCTCCATTATGGATTCTTCTTTGAGCCATGATTTACTAAAAGTATATTTCATAACTTTAAAACATGGGATTTTTCTAGTCATTTTGTTTTCTGGCTTAATGATATTGTGGTCAAAGAATATAATCTTGTAGATTTTCAAGCCTTCGAAATTTGTTAAGACAATGTCACAGATATCCTCAAGTTTTACAAATATTTTATATGGTACTTCTAAAGACTATTTTTTTTTCAGTTGTTCTGTGCATTCTTTTCTCTCTCTTTCTCTCCATACATGCACATACACACACACATTCAATTTTACTGTTTGTGTTGTTCAAATCTTCTATCAGTTACTGGGGCAGGTGTGTTAAAATCTCTTAATATGATTGGGAATTTGTCTATGTTTTTTCAGTTTATTTTGATTTTGCTTTATATATTTTTAAGCTATGTTATTAGGTACATGCAAGTTTAAAACTTTTATATAGGGGAGGGGGAGAGGAGGCAGGAGGAGTGGATGGGTGGAGGGGGGGTGATTGAAGGGATCACCTCTATGGTTTATCTTACGAGGGTACAAGTGAATCTTTCTAAAAGTAGAATATAAACGTCTTAACACAATTACTAAGAAAATGACATGAAGGCTATGTTAACCAGTCTGATGAAAATATTTCAAATTGTATATGAAAATACCACACTGTACCCCATGATTGCATTAATGTACACAGCTATCATTTAATAAAAAAAATCTGTTATATAAACCTAGTGAAGTAATCATTTTATCATTATACAGACCCAAGTAATATACTTTGATGTTAAGATAACCACAAATTTCTTTTGATTTGTGTTTGTGTAATAGATAAATCTTTCTCCAAATGTTTACTTTTAACCTTTCTGGGTCCTTAAGTTTAATATATGTCTCTTACAATTAGCAATTTTATTTTTTAATTCAGTATGATATTTTTTGTCTTCTTAATTGGGGCATTTAGTACAGTGATATTTTAAGTAATTGCTGATACATGTATTTTTTATTTTACCATATTATTAAGTATTCTCAATTTATCCTACCTTCTTTGATTTGTTTCAGATTGATCAAGAACTCTTACTTATTTTTTACTTTTTGGCCTCTAGCTTTACATGGATCATCAAGAGCTTTTTTTTTTTTATTTTTTGAGACAGAATCTCACTATGTTGTCCTCAGTAGAGTGCTGTGGTGTCACAGCTCACAGAAACCTCAAACTCTTGTACTTAAGTGATTCTCTTGCCTCAGCTTCCCAAGTAGCTGGGACTACAGGTGCCTGCCAAAATGCCCAGCTTTTTTTTGTTGTTGTTGTAGTCATTTTTATTTGACAGGCCATCAGCTGGTTTTGAACCCACCAGACCTGGTGTATATGGCTGGCACCCTAACCACTGAGCTACAGGTGCTGAGCTAAGAACTTTTTTGTTGTTGTTATTTTGGGGAACAGAGTCTCACTCTGTTGCCCTGAATAGAGTGCCATGGCATCATCATAGCTCACAGAAACCTCAGACTCTTAGGTTCAAGAAATCCTCCTGCCTGAGCCTCCCAAGTAGCTGGGACTCCCAAGTGTGCATCACCATGCCCAGCCAATTTTTCTATTATTTATTATTTATTATTTTTAAGTAAAGCTAAGGAATTAGACAAACTCCTAATCTTAATCCTCAATTGAGCCTCCTACCTCAGTCTCCCAGAGTGCTAGGATTATAGGTGTGAGTCACTATGCCTGGCCTGGTTAAAAACTTTAGAAAATATATTCTATTTTTTTCTCCTTGTTACTTTGAAAGGCATATGTTCTTTCACAATATATATGTGTGATACTAGAAATTGAGTATGACTTTCTGTTAATTAAGTGTAATATCAATACTTTTATCTTTTTTTTTCTGGACAACATGAGAATCTTAGAACAGTTTGCACCATTTATTCCAGGACCTACTGACCTATTTCCCAGCATCGTGTATTCCATATACCATCCTTATTACTGTTTTTTGTATTTCAATTCTCTATTTTAAATGCCTAAAATTATTATAATTGTTGGTTTATGCAGACAATATTTATTTAGATTCATACACATGTTTAATCCATTATATTGTTCTTTATTTTTTACTGAATCTCCAAGTCTGTAATTATTTTCCTTCTGCTTGAGGGAAGTAATATTTGCTTTAGTACAGGTTGTTGATGATGAATTCTCTCATTTTGTTTGTTTTAAAGGATCTTTTTATGAAGGTGATATCTCCTGGTACAGAACTGCATGTTGGCAATCTTCTTATTTTCTCTTGGTATTTTTAACATGCAAAGGGTACCAAAAAATGTATACACATTTTAAGAAAGGAAAAATGGTGGCTCACACCTGTAATCCTAGCCCTTTGGGAGGCTGAGGCGGGTGGATTACTTGAGCTTAGGAGTTAAAGCCCAGCCTGAGCAAGAGTGACACCCCATTGCTTTTAAAAATAGGAAAACCAGGGGGACGCCTCTGGCTCAGTGAGTAGGGTGCCAGCCCCATATACTGAGGGTGGCAGGTTTAAACCTGGCCCCAGCCAAACTGCAACAAAAACATAGCCAGTTGTTGTGGCAGGTGCCTATAGTCCCAGCTACTCAGGAGGCTGAGGCAAGAGATTGCATAAGCCCTGGAGTTGGAGGTTGCTGTGAGTTGTGACAGTACAGCGCTCTACCTAGGGTGACAAAGTAAAACTCTGTATCTAAAAAGATAAAAAAAAAAAAATAGAAAAACTAGCCAGGTATTGGTTGCTACGACTATAGGTTGCCTATAGTCGTAGCAACTTGGGAGTCTGTGGCAAGAGGATCTCTTAAGCCCAAGAGTGAGACCCTGTCTAAAAAAAAATTTAATAAAATAAAGTTGTAATATTTAATAAATACTGATAACATTTGTTATATTACATATTGTATCTTGTATCTCTTGTGTTTGCAGAAGTCAAATGTGACTTGAGTGTTATAATTTTAATATGGTCTTTTTCCTTTCTTAAATTGTGTATACATTTTTGATACTTCTGTATTTTATTGTCTTCTATTTTCAGAAAATATGCTATATGTTTGTTCCTTTGAAGGTAATCTGTCTTTCCTCTTTTGCTGTTTTTAAGCTTTTCTTTTTGTCTTTGGTTATCAGTAGTATTAGGTGTTAGGTGTTTGTGTTTTTATCCTGCTTTAGTTCATAGGACTTATTGAATCTGTGGATTGCAGTCTTTTACCAATTTGAGAAATTATGTCAGCCATGATCTCTTGTTATTGCTACTACTGCAGTCTTTTCTTGCCTTCTGAAGTCTCAAAAAACATATATTAGAACTTTTGGCTGGTGTCCTGTATGTTTCATCATCTTTTCTGACTTTATCTTTTTGTTTTTCCACTTCATTCTGGGTACTTTATTCTGAACTATTTTTAGTAACTAATTCTCTCAAAATTCAATCTGATCTGCTCTTATACCTTTTTCTCATTGTGTTCTTTAATCCAGAATATACATTTGATTTGTTTTGGAGGTTTTGTTTTGTTTTGTTTTTGAGACAGAGTCTTACTCTATCACCCTAAGTAGAGTGATGTGGTATTGTAGCTCACAACAACCTCTAACTCTTGGGCTTAAGCAATCCTCTTGCCTCAGCCTCCTGAGTAGCTGGGACTATAGGTGTCCACCACAGTGCCTGGCTAGTTTTTCTATTTTTAGTAGAGATTTTAGTAGAGATGGGACCCCGTTCTTGGTCAGGTTGGTCTTAAAGTCTTGAGTTCAGGTAATCCACCTGCCTTAGCCTCTTAGAATGCTAGGATTATAGGTGTGAGCCATCACACTGGCCATAGAGTTTTTGTTGTTGTCTTGGTTGAAACTCTCCATCTTGTTTGACTTTTTCTTTTTTATTTCATTGACCTTAATAATACGGTTATTTTGAAATTAGTGTCTCTAACTCTAATATCTATAGCCTCTGTGGGTCTATTTCTATTGTTTGCTGTTTCTAGTGATTATAATTAATGTTATTTTACTCATTGTGTATCTGGTTACTTTTATTATTTTCCAGATATTGTATTTGCAAAATTGTAGATATGTTTGAAGTCTGAGAAGATATTATCCATCTCCAAAGAGGATTTATGTTTGCTTCTGCCAGCCACCTATGTGCTCAAACACTCAAAGACCACCAAAAACCAATTTCATAGATTGAAATAATTCAAAATCTATAGTCTGTAGAAGCATGTACATTTGAATTATCCTTTTACCTAAAATCCTTCAAAATTTAAATGCAGTGTGAGACCAGTTCATTAACAAGGCTCCCATCCCTTTGTGGGGTCTGAACACTAATCCCTGAAGCATTAGTCCTTTGTGTCTTTCAAAACCACTTCAGTCTTTCAGTCTCTCAACCTGTTGGTCTTGCTCTCAGTGGAAAATCATATGAAAACTCCAATCTAATCTCCATGGTTCAGTCTAAACTCCATGGAGTTTTCCCTCCCCAGCTCAATATTTTCCTTAATCATATTTAGCTCTAGTACCTTGAATCAGATTTTTCTTTTTTTGAGACAGAGCCTCACTCTCTTGTTCCAGGATAGAATGCCATGGCATCAACCTAGCTTACTGCAAGCTGATACTCCTGGGCTCCAGCAATTCTCCTGCTTCAGTCTGCTGACTAAGTGGGACTATAGGTACCTGCCATACCACCTGGCGATTTTTCAATTTTTAGTAGAGACAGGATCTCACTCTTGCTCAGACTGGTTTCCAATTCCTGAGCTCAAGGGATCCTCTCACTTCAGCCTCCCAGCATGCTAGAATTACAGGCATGAGTGTTAAAAATGTTTTTTCTCCCCAGGTTTTTTAGTTGTACTCAGCAGGAGGGTTAGTCTGACTTATTTAGGCTGTTATTATTGAAAACCTGATTTAACCTTATAACAATTCTATAAAGTAGGCACTATTATTTCCATTTTCCAGAGAAGAAATAGGCTGATAATGATTAAAGAATGGGACCAAGGTCACAGATACACTACAAATATTGCTTATTTTGCTAGCTAGAGTAAGTGGTCTCTGGGCACTCAAATGCCATCACATAAGGAGTCACCTTTAACAATCATAGGAAAAGTACATCTGTACCAAAAATATTTCTGCAACTGATCCTTTCATGGTACCTTAAATTTCTACATTGAATTATCTTGAGATAAAGCTTTAAAAGGATCTATTTAAATTAAATATAACTGGAAGGTGCTCAATCTAGGTCTTCATTTACCCCTTGAGCTTGTTTCAAATTAGCAGTCAGGTTGTAGACACAGTTTTTAAGAAACGTATAAAATGATTGAAAGCAAAAATCAATTCTGCC
Organism: Galago senegalensis; assembly: GCA_963575145.1. Lineage (NCBI taxonomy): Eukaryota > Metazoa > Chordata > Mammalia > Primates > Galagidae > Galago > Galago senegalensis. Next base: position 5,570 of record CAUYTI010064691.1, read on the forward strand.
ACAGTTACCTTAAACATTTCTATAAAAGAGAGTCTTGGGGCTTGGCCCCTATAGCCCAACCCTCTAAGGCGCCAGCCACAACACCTAAGGTGGCGGGTTCGAATCCCCAGCCCGGACCCACCAAACAACAATGACCGCTGCAACCAAAAAATAGCCGGGCGTTGTGGCGGGCACCTGTGGTCCCAGCTACTTGGGAGGTGGAGGCGGGAGACTCGCTTGAGCCCAGGAGTTGGAGGTTGCTGTGAGCTGTAATGCCACGGCACTCTACCCAGGGGGACAGCTTGAGGCTCTGTCTCAAAAAAAAAAAAAAAAAAAAGAGAGTCTTGGCTTAATATTATCACATAAATGGAAATATGGTGAGAAAGGTGGGTTGGATCCTGCAGTTACATAACACTTTACATTAAATCTAGAACATGATAAATTTCCATATCAAGGAATAGGGCAAGGATAATATCTTTTATTTATTGGGGTTGGGATAGGGCTTGGGAGCTGGGTTGGTTGGGAGAGAATCCCAGAAAAAAACATGAAGTGGAGGCTTACTGATTTATCTGTTTTTCTGGAAGTTAGGCTTATCTTTGACAGCTTCATCTACATTAAGCTCATATTTCTCTCTCTTTACTACAAATCTTTCAACTAAGTATTTTCCTTTCTTGTCAGGCTTCTTTTTGGGCTCTTTATACCAATTTCCTTGTAGCTCAGATCCAGATTTCTCACTCTGAATAGCTCATTTTCACATATACCTTCCTCTGGGCCAGAAATAGATGGCCACTTCTCTACTTTGTTCAGACTCTTGCCTTTCTCTACTCATCGCCAACTCCACAAATATTCCTCTAAGAGAGGCAATTTTTTTTTCCTGGTCAATCTGTAAAGAACCAATGTCTTTAGCATTCAGCTCTAAGCCCATCAACACTGCACAGTCCTCTGAAAGTAGCATAAACATTTATTTATTCTTGGGCATGTTTTCTACTTGGATCATCTTTTTTTTTTTTTTTTGGTATTGCTTTGCTGTTTTCGATGTCTTTGTCTTTGTGTAATGTTTGAATGCATCACTACTCTCTGGTGTAGAGAGGGAGCTCTGAAGGGAGTCTTTAGACAATAGTACTTTGAATCCATGAGCTCTGTATGAGCAGTCAGCAATGATGATGAGGTCAAAATGCCATCTCCCCTAGACTGGTGTATTCCTACAATAAATGTTTAATGGAACTCTGAGCAGAAGGATGTTCTTTCTTAAGTATATGAGAATGTCATTGTATCCAGCTGAGGTCAGTTCAAGGGATAAAAAGCATGTTTCAACTCCAGGTTGACTGACTAGCTTCAGCATGAGAAATAACAGAACATCCTCAGGACATGAATTATAAAAAATAAAAAAAAAGAAAAGAAAAAAGAAAAAGAGTCTGGCACGGTGGCTCACGCCTATAAACCTAACACTCTAGGAGGCTGAGGCAGGTGGATGGCCTGAGCTCAGGAGTTTGAGACCAGCCTTAGCAAGAGTGAGACCCTGTCTCTAAAAATAACCAGGCATTGTGGCAGACCCCTGTAGTCCCAGCTATTTGGGAGGCTGAGACAAGAGAATTGCTTGAGACCAGGAGTCTGAGGTTGCCGTGAGCTATGATGCCATAGCCCTCTATGGAGGGCAAGAAAGTGAGACTTTGTCTCCAAAAAAAAAAATAAAGAAAGAAAGAAAGAAAGAAATAATAGTCTTGTTTTTGGGAATAGGAATAAAAACTAACCTCTTCCAGGGAAGTTATTGTAAAAGTTCTATAATTTCTAAAATAAAATGATCAATGGGCCTGAGAACCTGGAAAACCAGTTTGACCATCTTTTCCTGTCTTCCTATATTTCCTATATTTGTTAAGGGTAGCTTTATTTAGAGAGTCCAGTAAACCAGTTCACTTATTCATTGCTGATATTGAGTATTGTTGAAAGAGACAGTCTTAGATTAACAGCAAATGGTTAGTAAGCAAAGTAATGTACAAATCGCTGGGGTATTTGGGGATAGGTTAAATTGGTATGGGTTGGCGGGGTTCATAGGGTTAAACACTAGGCTCTGCAAAGTTGCTAAAAGTCAAACATTGGGAATAACTTCAATTTCTAACATGTAAACATGACTAAGTAAACTATGGTATATCTATATAGTAAAATATTACCTGGCCCTTAAAAATGGCGTTTCTAAGATTTAAAATAAGATGGGGAAATGCATATTTTTAAAATATTAAGCTAACGAACCTGAACACAATGTGTAAAATATCTCTGGAAGGATACACATATGAGATTACAGGTGTGAGCTACTGTGCCTGACCCTGCATTATCTATTTTTTAAAAATTAAAATAAATCAGGAAATATGAAGGCATATGTAGTAAAATTTCAACTACACAAAAATATCCAGTGGGAACTGCGATGAAGTATCAACAGTGATGCTCTCTGCATTTATAGTTTTTATTCCTTCTCTAATTTCTGTATTTTCTTTCTTTCTTTCTTTCTTTCTTTCTTTCTTTCTTTCTTTCTTTCTTTCTTTCTTTCTTTCTTTCTTTCTTTCTTTCTAGACAGAGCCTCAAGCTGTCCCCCTGGGTAGAGTGCTATGGCTTCACTGCTCACAGCAACCTCCCACTCCTGGGCTCAAGAGAGTCTCCTGCCTCCACCTCCCAAGTAGCTGGGACCACAGGCACCTGCCACAACACCTGGCTATTTTTTTTTTTTTGGTTGCAGCCATCATTGTTGTTTGGTGGGCCCACATTGGATTCGAACCCACCACCTTAGGTATATGTGGCTGGAGTCTTAGCCACTTGAGCCATAGGCGCTGAGCCATTTTCCAGAGTTTCTTATGCACACAAAGATATGTTTTAATAAAAAAGTCTATTTTATTTGAAAATAAATAGAATAAAATGAAATTAAACTTTTTCTGTTTTGTTTTGAAGCAGAGTCTCACTCTGGTACCCTGAGTAGGGTGCAGTGACATCATAGCTCACAACAAATTCAAACTCCTGGGCTCAAGCAATCCTCTTGCCTCAGCCTCCTGAGTAGCTGGGACTACAGGCATCAGCCATGATGACTGACTAATTTTTCTATTTTTAGTAGAGATGGAGTCTCATTCTTGCTCAGGCTGGTTTTGAACTTCTGAGATGAAGCAATCTACCTGCTTGGCCTCCCAGAGTGCTAGGATTACAGATGTGAGCCACCCCATCCAGCTGACTAAAGAAAACATATTTTAAAAAAAAAACCTTTAAAGAGGTATAGTTGATAATCTAGTTTCTTCCAGTTAGTGATAAGTTATCCTTTGGGAGGACATTAATAGGTTTTATTATTAATGAATAAAATTTGTGCAGTGCCTTTTCTTCATATAGAAAATAGATCCTTTTCATGTATAGAAAAGATAAGTTTTTTACTTAAAGAATGAGGCATATTCTGTATTGAGTCTTAATAGAGTTAAATTCTTACTTTGAGTCTGCAATGGTGAGTTATGTGATGTTGGACAAATAACTTCTGTAAATCAAATAATTCTCTACTCTGAAACAAAGAACTTGGGTTAGATTAGGGTTTCCAAGCCCTTGGGGCAACGGACCTATACCACAAAATCACCGCGGAAATTAACATCAGTTTGCCAACTTTGTTTATTAAAAAAAGTCATTAAGGCAACAACAAAAATTGTAACCATGATTCTCCAGCATCTATCATCAACATTATTTTATAAAGCAAAGTAATTTTAACCCACACAAAAAGTAGGAGCATCATAATTGCAAAATACATAACAATCCTTTAAATTTTATTATTTAGTTTCACCAAAAATCATTGTGTTTTTCTTATTTTCTTGCAGACCTGTGTTTGGGTATCATTGGTTTAGATGAGAACCATTTAGACACTAAATTTATGTTCCTAAACATAGACATATGCTACAAACTCTTAAAAAATAGAGATATTTTACACATTTATTCATGTTAATCAGTTATGGATACAATAGGCTCAAGCCTATCATTTATGCCCACACAGAGCTTAGAAAGACAATGACATTCTTCAGTTATCAAATAACCATAATGATTTTATTTTTCAGTACACATGGATGCCAGGGATTGGCCAAATGCTCTCATAATAAGCTGTAAACATCACAATAAGCTCTAAGGTGACAAAAGTAACTCCATGTTATTAAAAATTTGAAATTGAATTCACACAGCTGATTGCACTGGAATTCAGATATTCTTAATTCCATAACCCATGTTCTTCTCATTAGATCCTGTTGCCTCTATCAAAGTAATTTGCTTTCTTTGAATATTAAACTGTTTATAGAATAATTTACATGAAAACTCATTCCAAACATCTGAGGGATGTTGAAAATATTTGAAATCTATCCGTAACCCTCCAGGAATTTAAAATCTGGCTGAAGAAGTAAGATACGTACACACACACAGAGATACCAGAATTTGGATTATAAACAAGGCAATGTAAACTGTGGTAAACGATAATAATAAATATAGTAGGTGAACTTTAAAAGGAGGTGAAAATCACAGAGCCAATCAAACACTTGAGTTGCACATTTTAAAGGAAAGAGGTAGAAAAAGGATATTTTATTCAAGAGAGGAAAGACTTGTTAAGCAAAAGTTTTGAAGGCAGAAAGTAAAATGACTTTTCTAGGGAGTGTGATGGGAACAGAAAATGGGAGTGAATTATGTGCTGGGCTATATGGCACATAAAAGGTGGGTGTAGTTGTTAGTTGGGCTCAAGAGAGTCACTGAAATAATTGAAGAAAACAAGTAAGGTTTTAGTAAGAAAAAGACAGTATTTATTAACAACCTGCACAGCAGGCCAGGGCTTATCCTGGTGACTGCAGGCACTGTGGAAAGTGCAGCCTTTGGGTTTTATGGACAACTTGGAGTATCGGCTATTTCTTGGAAGTCTCCAAGGGTCTTAATTAACTTTATCCTCAAAACAACCCATCTGTGTAGTCTTGAAAACAAACCACTGGCAAAGTCTTAATCAGCCTCATTCCCATAATTGCTTGGGTCAGCCTAACCCAGAGCAGTCCAAAGTAGTCCAACCACATCCTTCATCCACCCTGCTCATACCTAGGAGCTACCTAACACGGTGGCTCACAACTATAGTCCAAGAATTCCAAAAGGCTGAGGCAAGAGGATTGCTTGAGGCCAGGAGCTGGATATCAGCCAAAGCAAGAGTGTGACTTTATCTCTACAAAAAAGTAGAAAAATCAGCCCGGTGTGGTGGTACACACCTGTAGTCTCAGCTGCTCAGGAAGCTGAGGCAGGAGGACCACTGAAGCCTAGGAGTTTGAGGTTGCTGTGAGTTATGATGATGTCATAGCACTGTAGCTTGGTTGACAGAGTAAGACCTTGTTTCAGAAAAATAAGTTAAATAAATAAATAAATAATGGGGTCAAATTGTGGAAAGCAGAGACTGTTAGGCCAAGGACCTTAAAACACTGTGATCAGCTAAAGGCTTTTTGTCAGGGCAACTGCTGCCCCTGAAGGTTCAAGTACAGTGTGCACAGGGGCTAAAGGCAGCAAGAGAGGACAGAAGTTTATTGCAGATGTCAAGGAGTAAGTATGTGATCTAGTGGAAGTAAGAAAGGAAAATGAGGAAGAAGCAATATTACTGGACTTGGTAACAGATTTGATAGTAAGGGTAATAAACAGGAGGGAAACATCAAAGAAATATCCAAAATTTCAGTCTTCTATATTAAGGAGATTTGTGGCACCATAGGCAAAAATAGGGATACACGAAGAAAAAGGTTTGTTATGGAGAGAGTAGAAATACTTTAATTTTAGATATAACTTTTGGGAGGCAGCTTAATGCAACAGACTTGAGGACAAATTTTATTTTTGCCATCTACTCACTGTGAGACCAGGGCAATTTTCTTTACCTCTCTTATTTCCAATTTCCTAGTAAAGTGAAGGTGGAAAAACCCACCTATAAGGTGGTTCAGAGGATTACATGAAATTTGTTTTAAAAATGCCTTTTGTAGCACATAGTAAACGATCAATAAAACAGATTTTTCTTGTTATTACTAAGTCTTATGATACCACTAAGAAATAAAGTTAAACAGTAATTATTACTAGCTGACACAATGAATTGGAGGTATCAGTAGAAACATTCCTTAGGCAATGTGGGATAAGAAGTTGGAACTCTTAGGAATATTTGGGACAGGAGAGTCATCTGTCAAGAGTAATAGTTGATGCTTTTTAAGAAGCATTAAAGTTATCTTATCTAACAAGAAGGAAGAAGTGCTGAATTTGGAGAATCCCCACAGTTAGGAGATGTAAGAAAGAAGAGGAAATATTCCTCAAGACAAAGGCTTAATAACTTGTTACCTTGCAAGGAGGAGGAAGAGGAGGAAGGAGGAGGGGGAGGGAGGAGAAGGAGGAGGAAGAGGAAGAAGGTTTTATCAGAGAGGGAATGAGATGAACAAGAATGCAATGTTTTTTTTTTTTTTTTGAGACAGAGCCTCAAGCTATCCCCCTGGGTAGAGTGCCATGGTATCATAGCTCACAGCAACCTCCAACTCCTGGGCTCAAGTGAGTCTCCTGTCTCAGCCTCCCAAATAGCTGGGACCACAGGCGCCTACCACAACGCCCGGCTATTTTTTGGTTGCAGCTGTTATTGTTGTTTGGTGGGCCCGGGCTGGGTTTGAACCTGCCACCTTAGGTGTATGTGGCTGGCACCTTAGCCAGTTGAGCCACAGGCGCCGAGCCAGGAATGCAATGTTAACAGAATTCAAGAGTGGTGATTTCAAGAAGGAAGTAAGCAGACATTTCCAAATGTTGCAGAAAAGGCATATATTACTTACATTTGAGAATGATTTCAAGAATTTGGAATGCTTCTCAAGACCCTACATATTAGCAAATGCTTTGATTTATAGGATATTTTCCAAGTGTACGTATTTATCACATTCAAGGAGAAACTTCCTTAGATATTAATCAAATATTAATTTAACAAATAGGAAGGGTTTGTAATAGGCATATTAAGGCACCAGACAGAGCAGTGCTAGATTATGGAGATTATCTAATGGTATTTTAAGTTTCTTTCTCCTTTTTTTTTTTTTGAGACAGAGTCTCTCTATGTCACCCTTGGTAGAGTGCTGTGGCATCACAGCTCACAGCAACCTCAAACTCTTGGGCTTAAGTGATGCTCTTGCCTCAGCCTCTCAAGTAGCTGGAACTACAGGCACCCACCACAACACCTGGCTATTTTTTGGTTGCAGTTGTCATTGTTGTTTAACAGGCCTGGGGCCAGGCTTGAACCCACCAACCTCAGTGTATGTGGCCGGCATCCTACCAACTGAGCTACAGGTGCCGCCTCTAATGGCATTATAATATAAAAAAATAGGAATAAAATTTGGTGGGAAATAGCTCTTTAATATTAAAATGTTTTCTCTTACAATTTATACTTCTCATTTATTTAATATACTTAGAGAGCAAAAAGTAAGCTTCAACCATTGTTTGTCCAAATTGTCACAAAATCCAAATGATACAGTTAAACTGACTGAGATTTTATTCTTTTGCATGTTGGTGACTCTAAGAACTAAATGTCAAAGATCAAATACCTTATCTGCCCTCCCATGTCTGGCCATAAGTTTAAGAGGTCTTATGGAGCTAAATATGTCTTCCAAAATAAAAATCTGCCAACCTCATGGACTTAGAAATGTGATTAATTTACATTCATTATCAGAACCGAACATCATCCCCAAGGCCCAGATGCCAGAAGTACTCAGCTTAAAGACTTTGATTTGTGGTTTCACTGGCAAATTATGTCAGGGACTCAGTTCAACTGAAATGTATGAAGTTATCACAATTAATTTTTCTAAAAAGTTGACTTACAAAAGGTAAGCAATTAAAATATAATAAAACAAGGCTCAGTGTTCATAGCTCATCGGTTAGGGTGCCAGGCACACACACCAGGGCTAGTGGGTTCGAACTGGCCTGGACCTGCTAAACAAACAAGTAATGACAACAGCAATAAAAATAGCTAGGTGTTATGTCGGGCACCTATAGTCCCAGCTACTCGGGAGGCTGAGGCAAGAGAATCCCTTGAGCCCAAGAGTTTGAGGTTGCTGTGAGCTATGATGCCACAGTACTCTACAGAGGGCGACAGTGTGAAACTCTGTCTCAATTAAATAAATAAATAAAATATAAAACAAATTACCGAAGGGAAAAAGGGGTAAGAAAATTAATGCCAAGGATAGGATTGTTACAGAACAATGTAATTCATGTGCTGACCATATTCAGCTTTGTTTCCTAGTGGCTGGAGCAAAGAATTTAAAAGGACTACCAGTTATGAGGTTAATGCTATTATTCCTAGGCAGGGCACTGTGGCTCCCATTTATAATCCTAGCCCTCTGGGAGGCCTAAGTGGGTAGATTGCTTGAGCTCAGGAGTTCCAGACCAGCCTGAGCAAGACTCATGTCTCTACCAAAATTAGAAAAACTAACCAGGCACTATGGTGGGCACCTGTAGTCCTAGTTCCTTGGGAGGCTAAGGCAAGAAGGATTGCTTGAGTCTAGGAGTTTGAGGTTGCTGTGAGCTGTGATGCCAAGGCACTTTAGCCGGGGGCAACAGAGTGAGACTCTATCTCAAAAAAAAAAAAAAAAAGCTATTATTTCTAAAATAAAAAGCTGTTTAGTAGAAGCCCAGGTTCTCCTGAAGCTACAAATCCAGGGAAATTTCTCCTGTGCATTCTCACAAAAAGGAATTTGGCAATTGATCACATTGGGCTATCAATAAAATCCTTGTGTTAGGTATAGTAACACATTTCTTATAATTGAGTCTGATAGCACCCCTTCATGTAGGCACTATTTAATCAAGTCAGTTCTACAAGGAGGCAAATACCTGCAATCCAAATACACAATGCTCTGACAATTAGGTTTGATCCAAAGGTAAATTTTAGGATATCCAGCAGAATGGAGAATTTGCATAACCTTCAGGCAACTCTCCACAAATATTATTTCTCAAGAGTCAGTATTTTGCTAAGGCATTGCATAGCAGGGAGTTCAAATTTCTATGCTCTAATGAGAGCCCTTCAGAGTGCAGGTATTCTGTCAGGATGGGGACACGTGCTGGACCACCACAGCCCAAGCGGAGGGACAAAGTTCTTTTAGGGAAACTACCTACTCCAGTTCAGCATGCCAGCGGGCAAGCACCTCTCAGGGAGCTCCTGTCTAGTCACCACTTACTTGATTCCTTTGAGCTTATGTTCTCAATTTAAAATAATAACAAAGATCATTTTACATATATATACTTTTCGTTTGTAGCTGTGAAAGAGTTTTCCAATACAGACTCTCATTTTGCCTGACTTGGTCCTTACTGCCAGGTGATGAGAGAGGGCAGGTAAAATCCTCATTTTATAGACCATGGCTAAAAAAGGAAGCGTGGGTTCTGAAATCTCTTGGGGGGCTAAGTACCACGATTTTCACTAGGAACTATTTTCCCAGCCTGGCCTCTCAGGATAACCAACTTGATTGTTTTAGTGCTCACCTGTCCTTTTTTAGAATATTAAACCCTAGGAGGCAGGGTTTTTATTCTGGGGCAGCCCCAGGGAGGTGCTTCATCAAAATTATACTTATTTCCTCCCAGACCCTGTGCTTTAAATTTCCCCCATTTTAATTCTCCTTTTCCTGAAGTTGCGATAAAACTCTGTTAAAGGTACGGGTTTAGAAATGTAAATTTTTAAAGTTGTCAAACCAGCAGGCAAAAGAGACTATGACAATGACTTAGAGCTTTAAAGAGCCATGAAGACTTTTATTTGGAGGCCCTGACGACACTCGCATTGCCCGTCACAGCATTCATCTTGGGGAGGAAGGGAAAGAGCGGCCCAGAAGCCGAACCGGCCCTCTGTCCTTTTTGGAGATTCACAGGAGCACCCAGCCCTGATAGGCTGCAAATATTAACGTGGGCAAGAATCTTCCAGGAAGACCCGCTGTGCTAATTGCCCCAGACTCATTATTGCTGCTTCATTGGGTCACATCGGAGATTGATTCATCGGGTCCCATGTGTAGCGACACATGATGGAGATTGGAGAAGCTATTTAATGCCTGCAAGAATAGAGATGCAATGCAGGCAGACGCGCAGCTGTGGCCTTGCCCAGTACTACCAAATCCACGCCGGGCCCTAAGCCAGCAAAGGACCCCACTGCATGTTAATATTCCTTCAATTTGTGAAAGATAAAGCCTTTTGTTCCCTTGTAAACAGTGAATGAAAGTGAAGATTTCCTGGAGTAGTTTGCGTTGCTAAATATGGTTTCTCTTTCTCTCTCTCTCCCTCTATTTCTCTCTCTTCTCCTGGGAGAAGTTTTAAACACAAAATTGGTTGGCAAGAATTAAAAGCTGGTCTATACCACAATGGAGCAGCTTATCATGTGAATCTGAGTTTGATTCCCACGTAATCTTTGAATGGAGAGCACATTTGTGGAACTATAAGGTATTCATTCCATTTTTACTGTTCTCTTTGTAAATAGCAGTCCTCCTTATTATCATCATTAATGTTCTAGACACTTAAATGGATTAAAAGCAAAAGGAAGAATATTCTGAATACATCTTTCTTTTTTTTTGAGACAGAGTCTCACTTCGTCACCCTTGGTAGAGTACTGTAGCGTCATAGCTCACAGCAACCTCAGACTCTTGGGCTCAAGTGATTCTCTTGCCTCAGCCTCCTGAGTAGTTGGGACTACAGGTGCCTGCCACAACGCCTAGCTATTTTTAGAGATGGGGGTCTTGCTCTGGCTCAGGCTGGTCCCCAACCTGTGAGCTCAAGCAATCCACCTGCCTCAGCCTCCCAAAGTGTTAGGATTACAGGCTCAAGACATGGCGCCTAGCTGGAATATATTTTATTAAGGGGGACAGAAGCAACATAGGAAAAGTATATGTATATGTTTAAATACATTTTGCACTTTTTAAAGAATTAATGTGGTATAGACCAATGCTTCTCCAACTTCCCTGTGGGACTCCATGTGTTGGGTGGGGCCTGACAGTCTGCATTCCCAGTACATTCCCAGGCGATGCTGCCTCTGCTGGCCCATGGACTATATTTTGTGTAGCAAGTATATAAACCCACCCTTGTTAGCATCATTTCTAGTGTTTAAAAATAAATTATGGGCTACCTGAATTAAACCATGAAAAAGGGCATTTTATTCAAAGCCAAATATCTGAAATTGAAAACTCTAGAAAGACATGTCTGATTATTTTTTATGAGATAACAAACCCCTGTCTACAAACTTACGGCATGTACAGAATCTCCCTTTAATTCCTTTTCTAGTCTTTATCATTTACTCACACTTTCCATCCTTATTTAGTTATTAATTTTTTTTATTTTAGAGATAGGGTCTATCTCTCTCCCAGGCTGGCATGCAGTGGTATCATCATAGCTCACAGCAACGTCACACTTTTGGGCTTAAGTGATCTTCCTGCCTGAGCCTTCTGAATAGCTGGAACTATAGGTAGGTGCCACCACACCTGTATAATATTTTTTTTTTCAATTTTTTGTAGAGACCGGTTCTTGCTATGTTGCTCTGGCTGGTCCTAAACTCCTGGCCTCAGATGACCCTCCTGCCTTGGCCTCCCAAAGTGCTGGGATTAGAGGCATGAGCCACAGAGCCTGGGTCAGAGGCATCCCAGCACATGGAAAATCTGCCCTCTCTTTTAAACTCACTATCTTGACCATATGGCCCACTTGATTCCTATTGTCTTGATGTATTAATAAGAGCTCCATTAACTCTCAAAGGGAACCCAATTAGAAAATAAATTATAAAATCAGTCTACTTACCGCCCATACTACCTGTGTGGTCATCTGGCTTTCAACACATTGTTTCCTGTATTGATAACTCTGTGTCTCAGATTTCTAGTGAGATTATAATTTATTCAAGGTCATCGCTAATCTCATTTGCTCCTTAGATCAATATTTATAGAACATTCTCTCTCTTTCTCTCTCTCTTTTTTTTTCTGAGACACAGTCTCACTTTGTCGCCCTTGGTAGAGTGCCATGGTGTCACAGCTCATAGCAACCTCCAGCTCCTGGGCTTAGGCCATTCTCTGACCTCAGCCTCCCAAGTAGCTGGGACTACAGGCGCCCACCACAACGCCCAGCTATTTTTTTGTTGCAGTTTGGCCAGGGCCAGGTTCGAACCCACCACCCTCGGTATATGGGGCTGGCGCCCTACTCACTGAGCCACGGGCACCGCCCTACGGAGCATTCTTTAAAACAACTTGGGATCATTGCTCATACGCTGATACAAGTTGGATTCAGATACCTCTTAAAGCCAGAAAACAATGCAAATCTACTCAATAACTAAGTAATCGTGGCAGCCCTAGAAGAGCATGTCCATCCAGACATCCAAATGTTTGAAAAACACTTTGTGCCTAGCTCTGGGCTAGGTCCTAGAAGTACAGAAGCACTCAGAGAACAGCTCCAACCAGGCTTATTGCTTATTCCTTCACATAGAAATGTTTATTGACTTACTTTAAAAAAAATAGACTTTTTTCTTTTTCTTTCTTTCTTTCTTTTTTTTTTTTTTTTTAGTTTCCGAGACTGTCATCTGTTTGGGGAAATGGGAGCAGGAAACAAAAATCTATCGGAATGAACACTGTTCTGGAAATACACTGTGATTTTGGCTCAGGCTCCAAAATGATCTAACACTGTGCGTGCCGGGAAGTTACTTCCATCCTCTGGCCCCTCAGTTTCCTCATGCGTAAAATGAAGGAGCTGGATGATGGCTACGATTCCTAGTCTTACAGTCCTATAATAGGACTAAAGATGTTTTCTCCTCTGCTGCTAAAGACTTCTAGGAAGAGAATAATTTTAGGAAAGCTTTGAATAGCATGGGGAATAAAATTGTAGAAGCCTTCAGGAATGGGGAATCATAAGCCAAGAGACTTCTTGGCTTTTTGCACATTTTCCTTTTTTACCTTTTCTGCCTCCCATCTTCCGTTTTAGTTTGCCAAGATTTCTCTTCCTTATTAAAATTTGTTTCTCGTGTCTTTGCCATCCTTCTCTCCACCCAACCACGTCCTTCTTCCTTTCCTGGTCACGCCCCCAGCCCCACCCACCTGCTCCACATCTGTCCATCCTTTGGCTTCCCCGACTTCCTGGCATCCCCCAGTGCCAGCATACTCCCCTTGTGCTCCCATTCCAGTTCTTGTGATCAATTTCTATTTTCGTTCCCTCAGAATTCTTTCACTTGCTCCGCCAATTAGACACTTGCCACATGGCCTGTGTTATTAATACATATTCTTTATGCTTTTTTCCCAGGTGGAAGATGGCGTGGTAGGAACCTTGTATCCTCTGGCAAATCTGCCTGTGTGACTGACTCAGTGTAGTAAGAAGCTGACACGTCCTGTGAATGGCCTCTGACTCTGCAGATTCATTCATTCATTCGTTTGCTCAATAGATGTTTCTCAAACACCTGCTGTATACAGTGTTGGGTTAAGGCATAGGGGCAGGGAGTGACAAGGTGGATAAGATATGACATTTCTCTTCTTGGAACTTACAGTACAGAGGGAAAGACAGACTTGTAAGCAAAAGGATTACAATGTTGTATGACAATTCCATGTTGCTGTGGGAACACAGCGAAGGAGCCCCTAAGGATTCCCGTGGGAAAGCACCCCCGGGGTGTTATTTGACATCACAGTTGTTTCCTCTCTGCCACCCACTGCCAGGTGTCCCTGACTCAGGGGCCTTGGTGAGAAACAAACACATATTTTAATATTCTTTTGTCTGTGTCCTATGCTAAAGTTGCCACAATTTGAGCTGTCCATTTCTGTAGATAAATAAATGTACTAAATGTTTGCACACATTCTCTAAAATAAAAAGAATTAGGATGTGGGAAGGCAATTTATGCCTATGCATTCAAAAGAAAACAAAAAATAAGTACTTGATTTTGGGAAAATACATGGTTGAAGAAATAAGATTTATCACACAAGGGTGGTCACCCCAGTAATAACAAGCTGGCCAACATAAATAAATAAATACACAAAGGAGGGTAGAACCTCTGAGGTCTCTGCGGAGTCAAATCCTATAGATTCTCCTCAATTAAAATCCAGACATTTTGTGGGTAATAATCCATTAATACCTGCTAAGTTTCACATAAATCATTACCAGTGTAGCTAGGAGAGAGACCCTGAGAGAAAGGAACATGTAACTAATTTGGGTTAGAGGTCACAGAAACTCTCCTAAGCATGGGGCAAGAAACCAAAGAGTAGACAGGGTGAGGGGCCAGCCCCGTGGGAACACCTAGCCAGTTCATGCAGTGCACAGTGTAGGAGAGGAGGACAACCACACTCTTCTGGGAAAATCTTATCTTCTCTCTGGCTCCAATGATTCTGTATGCCAACACACCTTCTTCCTGGGGCCAGATCTCTCCCGTGAACTCTGGCTCCTATGACCTTTATTTGATATTTACCTGTTCCCAAATCTGCTCCTCTCCTCCCCACTTCTGGTCCCACTCACCCACCTGATTTCCCAAGCCAGAAACTTGGGGCTGGACTTGACTCCACCCGCTCTGTCTCTCTCCCATCATGCTTAGGCTCACACACCAAGCTCTGGTGGCTTCACCTCCTCGGTAGTATTCTAATCACTGCACTTCTGTCCAGTGGCTGTTCTTGTGCCTTCATTCTGGCCATCACCACTTCAAGACTGCCTTGCCTTCAAACCAAACTACACCCTGCAGCTGGAATGAATGAACTTTCTAAGGCGAAGATTTGATGTGTCACACTTGTGTCTAACATTCCCTCTCCTTCAGATTGAGTCCATATTAGTTAGAGGGGCACGAAAGGGCCTCCAGGCTGACTTTTGTCACATCCCTACCAGTGGCTCCCAAATTCTACTTATACCCAGCAGTTCCCTGAGAACACACTTTCTCTTGCTTTAGGTTTTTGCACACGCTGTCTCCTCTGCTGGGATTGCCTTCCTGCTCTCCCATGCTTGGCCAGCTTCTATCTATCCTTCTAAGTCTCTGCTTGGGCATCACTGAAAATTTCCCTGTGAGACTGGGTGCAACAAGCCTCATAAAGGTGGACGCAGCATCTGAGCTGACTGAGTCTCACTAGCACTGCGTGCCCTGGAATGTGAGTGCTGAGCTGGGCTTTGACCTTGGTGACACTTCCAGTCATAAGTTCTATCCCTGGCACCCAGCAGGCATCTAGTATTTGATAAAAGAAAGAAGGAGGAAGGGATGAAGGGATTTTCTCAGAGAAGAATGAAAGTCTAATTTCCCATTTTCCTAACTGCTAACTTCTTCCTTTCCCTTGCTTTCTGTTTTAAATACCATAGTATATAGCTTCTTAAAAATACCAATTATAAATGTATGGTTGGGAAAAGTTTCCATGGAACCAGACTGATGATGCAGGTAATGGATAGTTATCTAGTGCTGAAAAAAAGGCACCCCCTCAATTGGCCATTATGAACAATATACCATGGTGTTTAGGAGATTAGCTTTGGTTCTGAGATACCCAAGTTCAGGTCTTGGCTCTGCCATTTGTTTTGACCTTGGGTAAATTGTTTAACCACTTTAAGCCTCATTTTCTTTATCTGTGAAATGGTCATAGTAGAATCTACCTCATTACATTTTTGGAGATTAGTTAATGTATGTAAAGAATTTAGTACATTTCTTGACATATAGTGACAAAAATGATGGTTTTTATATAATTAATGGTAATAGGACTCTAGACTCCTTTTTTATTTCAATATATATGTTTCTTTCTCTTTGTCTCTCATGATTTAGTAATTTTATAGTCAGATTCTGGACTGATGGGTCCAAACAGGTGGATTCCCTCAAGGCTGTCCTTTCTGACTCTCATCTGACCTTTGTCCTGCTTGGCAGTGATTAAGCTCCCCACCCTTCTGTCACCAGTCTGTGTGGACTTCTGGGTCAGAAATTAGTCAACATTATCATAAAATATTTGGATCTATCCTTATAAGAAACATTATCTTAAACTCTGTTCCAATATGAGAAAAGGCTTATAAGCTATATAGGAAAAAAGAGCTGATCTCACACTCATTTATGGGGGATTTTATCTAAGTCATAAACTATCAGGTCCAAGTGATTACTAGGCGCTGTTAAGGTAAATATGTGATTCATGTCATGTTATGCTACACCTCTGACAAGTCACATCTGTGACAAGTCACCTTGGTCTATGTTTAAACAACTATTATTTTGCATTTTTCTGTTTTATGCAGATTAAACCTTATGCTAATCAATATGAAATTTGACAGCTAGGAGTTGAACAACATAAGTAACAAAATCCAATTGTGTCATTGGCTTAGTGGAGAAGGTCAGGTGTGGAGCAGTGATGGGGTTGAAAAATTACTGATGCTCGTTACGCTGTAGCAAAACATTCAATCAAATTACCACTTCCTGAGTCATATAAAGCAAACAACATGCAAATAGAGGGTTTAACTATTGAAAAAGGTTGGAGATACAAAGTTTTGGTTTGTACTGGTTGCACCTTGTGGCTTTTAGCTCAGTACCATGATAAAGACATGAACTTGTCTGGAGCTGGCTCACCTGCCAACATAGATGGAAGGAAACAGCTTTGTAAAGGACAGCCTCTGTCTGCAATCTAAACTGACTATGAGTCCTGTAATTGGGAGTCTCACAGGGATGAAAAATACAGCTAGTTCTTCTAGGGACTACAAGCCCATCCAACCTTGGCAGGTGATAAGAATGCAGCCCCAGGCCCCTTCTAGGTATCCACTGCCACACAATGGACAAAAGCTCAGCTGCAAAAATCAAATTGAGGATGTCATCCCACCCATTTTTTTCTTTCTTTGTTTCAAACCATCTCAAAGCAGCCAGCCCAAGGAATGGGCAGAAATTTTAAGAGTTTTAAATAAAAGAACAGTGCCTTCAGGCTTAAGGAGTGTTCCTGGATGGAGTTCGGCTGTACTAACTCACACTTGGAACTGACTGGAAGAAAAAAGATTGGATGAAAGATTACTAGTCTTGGACAGAAGCCTCAAGCTTGGCCTGCAAAAACTTCTGATTCTTCAGCTTTCCAAAGAATCCCTGGGAACCTGTACCTGCATAAGCAGGAAATTGGCTGTGGAAACCATGTGATTCCAAGAAGATCTTATCTTCTGATGCCCATGGTTCTGATGTAGCCATGGAAGGAAATGGATAAGGAAGAACTTCTTGAAGGAAGGGCAAAGCCAGAATTTGGAGGGACAATGGACAAGAGAGTTTCTCCAAGGCAGCAGCTCTCGGCAAGGCTAACCAGGGAATGCCTTCCACTGCTGGCAAAGGGGGCCTTTGCCCTTCTGATCTGGCAGGATTTGATCACTGGTATGGATCAATACCTGCTATAATTTTCTTTGCCCCCTTTCGTAATGTGAGGTTTTATTGTGGCCATTCTGCTCCTTCTCCAGCAATTATATTGCATGTAAATGCAGATAATAGTTTTTGGTTTACAAATACCAGACGATTAGGAGCCACATCTGGATGTGATAGTGAAGCTTGCCCATCCCTTAGAGACCCTGGACTTTGAGTGGATGTCCTAACTGCATGAGTCTTTGGGGTCTCCTTTGCAGAGGGAAAACATAGGTCTGTATAAAGGAAGAATAGTATTCATGGGTATTTGGGGATCCAAAGGAACAGATTATACTGCAAACTACTAGCTGCCTTCCAAAATCCACTCTTCTCTTTTAATAAAGAAATCCTAATTTTTAGCCAGTGCTATTGCTATCCAGCTAGAAATTTATTATTTCACTGCTTTCTTTTCCATTGACCAGATAATTTCTGGCCAATGAGATAAAAGCAGCAGTGTTGAAAGGACTTTGTTGGAGGTATCCTTACAAGGGATGGGCTTGCCCTTCCCCCTTCTCTACCCTGCTGACTTGAACACAGAAATGTGGATGTTCTGGTGGAACTCTGGCTGTCATCTTGGCCTATGAGAATGAGAGCCACAGAGAATGCAAAGAAGCACGATGGTGCCGTGGAACTATCAACCCAGCCCTGGATTGCCTATATATTTCTTTTAAATGAGAAACTTTGACCTTATATAAGCCACTATATTTTGGATTTTTCTGAACGTTATCATGATTGATACTCTCTGTGTGCATCATTTGGCCAATTGAACTTCTTGAACAAAGAATATGTAGCAAGTGATTTCATGGTGAGTTTTCGAGGTCTGGACCACAGGTCAGCTGAACTAAGTCCTGGGAGGTTGAAGAGAAATACCTATGTTGTGGTTCCTTTATCTTTGGAAATAGCCAGGGTTAGACTGTACAATAATTTACAGAAGAAACTGCTTGTCAATAAATACAGAAGATGTATAACTTCACCAAAAACATGGAAATGAAACTACATCCACGTTTTACTCCCATACAACATTTCACCCCCATAAGATTAGAAAAACTTTAAAACTCTGATATAACCCTCTAATCTATTGCAGAGGATTATAGGGAACTAAGGATTCTTGCACACTACTAGTAGGAATGTAAATTGATTCAATCACTCTGGAGAACAATTTGGTGTGATCCAGTAAAATAAAAAGCAGGCACAACCTCTAATCCAACAATTCTCCTTCTGAAGACTCTCTCCTTCCTTGTATATGTGTGCAAAGAGACAAATAAAGAGCTTACTGTAGTGTTGCTTTATACTAGTGATTAACTAGAACCAACTCAAATGTCTATAGAAGGATTAGTAAATTACAGTAGAATAATATATACAAGTTAAAACCAATTAGTCGGACTTACATGTAGCAACATTGAAGAATTATTAAAAAAATAAGGTTGAGTTTAAAAATGCTGTGAATAGTTTTGTACAGTATGACACCATTAATAGAAATATCCTTAAATACCCAGAGCAACACTAAGTATTATTTACAGATAAGCAGTAGAGCTAAGACTTTAATCCAAATTTGTTGGGTCTCCAAAGCCCATGCTGTTTCCCACATAGCACAATGCATATAGTTTACTTCTCAAGAAATTTTTTTGTCTTTTATTCTGAAGGTATCACCTATATCTAGGTACATTCTAGAATGGAGAATCTGAGGTTAGCTCATTTTCTTTCGTTCCAGTGTAAAAGTTCAGGTTCACTTTGGTCAAAAATCTTTCAGCCCACACCTGGCTTGAAGCATCAGTGGTCAGTATCCAAAAACTGAACTTGTACCACAGAAGGGAGGAAGTGGCTATAGCCATTACTGATTCTGGGGATCTGATTAATATACAGGGTGGCCATAAAGTTCCTGTGCAATTTAAAATAGGGTGCAATTTAAAATGGCTCACAAACTTTATGGGCACCCTGTATATTTAGGGTCCCTTTTCTTTTTTTCTTGCTGCTTAGTTTTTCCCTGGAGGTGGATATGTTGAAATTAGGGCAGAAGGAAGGGTACTGAAGAGTCTAAAATAGCTATTTGTAGCATGTAACTTCTTTTCTTATTGATTTATAACATTGCTTCATAAAATAAGACTATTGGCTCCTTTTCTGTAATTTTTGTTGCAGATATTTCTTCAAATTTGTTATTTTTCTCTTAGTTTTATCTCTGACATTGTTTTGCTTTGACTTTTGTCTGTACATGTAATCAAATCCATCATTTTCTATTATTTTTATGCTTAAAATGCCTTTACTTGGTTCAGATCAGTTTAAGTCACATATAATTACCTTTAGAAAGTTTTCTTGGAAACTTGCTTTTCATCATATAAGCAAGAATTTTTTTTTATTAAAAATGTTTTTAGGCAGTACAAGAATTTAACATAAAAATAAATCCTCTTCCCTTCTTCCCAACCTCCATTTCTACTCCCCAGAGGTAACCGCTGTTAACAGTTTCTTGGGCATCAATTTCAGAATATTGTCATGAACATCACACATGAATAGAATTCAAAACACCAGGTCATTTAGTGGACTTGTTCTCTTGTCTCAGAGCTGAGAACTATTAGCTTTAATTTCTCTCTACTCCTCAGGGAGTTGCTAGGTGATCCTGCAAACCTTACCAACAGGCTACCAAACTGGCCCTGCAGCCATTTCCCCTGCACCCTCCTGACCTATATAAGTAGAGGCCAGAAAGGCTGTGGGAGGACTTAGTCCAGGCCAGGTGTTGTTCTTCATCTGTCCTCAGTGGCTTGCCTGGAGGTTGTGGATAGAATTCAGAGGGTTTTCATGAACATGGATGGGAAAAATATTCCATCCTTGTTTTGATTGTCCTCCATTGTACTGTTAATAAAGCATCATCTAAGTGAAATAAGCCAGACACAGAAGGACAAATATGGTATCATCTCACATATATGAGGAATCTGAAATAGTCAAACACATAGAAGTGGAGAGTGGAATGGTGGTTACTATGCAATTGCACAGGAACTTTGCAATTCCACTATTACAGTGGAATGGTGTAAGATATTATAAAGGCTGGAGGAATGGGAAAACAGGAGGTGTTGATCAAAGGATACTAAGTTTCACTTAGATGAGATGAATAAGTTCTAGAGATCTACCATAGACCATAGTGCCTATGGTTACAAATACTCTACTGCCTGCTTAAAAACTTTCTGAGGCCAGGCTTGGTGGCTCACACCTGTAATCCTAGCACTTTAGGAAGGTGAGGCATAAGGATCACTTGAGACCAGGAGTTCAAGAATAGCCTAAGAAACATAGCAAAACCCATCTCTAAAAAAATAAAGATATAAAAATACAGAATTATTTAAGTTCAGCGCCTATACCTTAGTGACTAGGGCACCCGCTACATACAATGGGATGTCAGGTTCAAACCTGGTCCAGGCCTGCTAAACAACAATGACAACTACAACCAAAAATTAGCCGGGCACTGTGGTGGGTGCCTGTAGTTCTAGCTACTTGGGAGGATGAGGTAAGAGAATTGCTTAAGCCCAAGACTTTGAGGTTGCTATGAACTGTGATGCCATGGCACTCTACTAAGGATGACATAGTGAGACTCTGTCTCAAAAAACAAAACAAAACAAAACAAAAAAACTGAATTATTTAGAGGGTCAGGGGTGAGTGGGAGGTGAAGAAAGGGCTGCCCTTTGAACAGCAGCAATGCAAAATGGCAGCCACCATAGGCTTGGAGGTTAAAGTATCTCAAAATTTCTGACTGTTGGAAGCATTTGAAGAGGCTAGAAAGGAGTAGGAGATGTGCCAGGCATGGTGGCTCACACCTGTAATCCTAGCACTTGGGAGGCTAAGGCAGGTGGATTGCTTGAGCTCATGAATTCAAGACCAGCCTGAGCAAAAGTGAGACCCCCGTCTGTGCTAAAAACAGTAAAAGTGAGGCAAGAGGATGGCTTGAGCCCAAGAGTTGGAGGTTGCTGTGAGCTATGATACCATAGCACTCTATCCAGGGTGACAGCTTGAGACCCTGTCTCAAAAAAAAAAAAGAAAAAGAAAAGAAAAGGAGTAGGAGATGGCATAGTGAGATGGGATCTAACAGATGACAAAGACCAGAATTGGAGTCTAGCAGATGATAAAGACATAAGTGACACAAGATAGACAGAGATGATAATAGGGCCTCCAAGAACAATTTATGAAAACCAAATTAGGACCTTAAAATAGAATGTGTACCTAAATACCCAGCAACATCCCCCTTTGTAAGATTTGTGACAAAAATTAATATGAATGGAGTTAACAGTTCTGATGGAGTGGTGAACCCAAGGGTCATATCAGTGCTAGCAAAATGGCAGAATTCATATAGTATCAAAACTGTCCTGGAGGGCTTCAGTGACTTAATGACGCCTAAAGAAAATATGAAACCCCCTCTGCTGCCTGAAGGACAGGATTATAGCAATGAATCAAAATGAAAAACCACAGGCCCTTCCTTTTCTCCTCTCCCTGATTCAATTTAAGTAGTCTTCACTTTCCAGAGCAGTAAATTTTCTTGATAAAAGTTGTAAACCTCAAAGTACTGGAAAGGAAGCTGCCACTCGAAGGCAATGTAAGATATTATAAAGGATACTAATTTTTTTTGTCCATTTGAAATATAAAAGTTATATTTCGAATAAAAAAACGAATAAAAAAAACTTGCTAAGAGGATAGAGCTTAAATGTTAAGTGTTCTCATCATATACACAAAATAAATAGATAAACATACAAATAAAGAGAGTGGGGCCTGAGTTCAGTGGCTCATGCTGTAATCCTAGCACTCTGGGAAGTCGAGGCAGGAGAGGCACTTGAGATCAGAAATTCAAGACCAGCCTGAGTAAGAGTAAGACCTTGTCTCTTCTAAAAATAGGGGTGTGGTGGTGGGCCACTGTAGTCCCAGCTACTTGGGAAGCTGAGGAAGGAGGATGGTTTGAGTTTAGGAGTTTGAGGCTGCTGTGAGCAATGATGGATGCCACTGCACTCTAGCTGGGGTGACAGCAATGAAGCTTATGGATCCCTTGAAGTCTCTATTGACATTTTGTCTAAAGAAATGAATAAATAAATAGTTTACTTAGATAGATTTGGAGAACATTCTCCTAAGCAAAGTGTCTCAAGAATGGAAAAGCAAGTATCCAACGTACTTAGTACTGATGTGAAAGTAATAGAGCAACGACTACAGGCCCACATGAGAGAAAAACTCACAGTTAAATTTAAGAAGGGGCTTAAGTCCTCTCCTATCCGGTATAATGTAGGGGTATATGGCACACACTATAATGTAGACTTTGGACTTGACTTTACAAAGACAAATAATATAACCTAATCATATGTACCCAACATTAAAAATAAATAAACAAAAATTAAAAAGGGTAGGAGGAAACTTTGGGAGGCAATCAATGGATGTGTTAATGATAATTATTGTGCTAATGATTGTGCCAAGGGGGTGCACTTATCTCCAAACTCATTAAGTTGTATACATTACATGTATACAGCTTTTTATATGTCAATTGTATCCTGATAAAGTGATTTGTAAAAACATTATATTAGAGTCTAGATTTTAAAATTGATTTTGATAACTACATTTCAATATAATTAGTTTCTTTTGTAATCCTCAATTTTTTATTTTATAAACTCTAAAAACATTATTACAACTAAGAAGGGGTCCATAAGCTTCACCAGACCGTCAAAGGGATCTGAGCACAGGAAAGATCTTGAGGGAGAGCGTGGTGTGGGGCGTTTTCACACCAAATGAGGGACTCCACGCATGTCACTAGTGGAAACCATGGCCTACCTTTAAATGGGGAGGCTGCTGAGCTTCCTTTTGCTCACTGCCTGCTAAGGAGTAGGAGTCCATAAGTCCGACTTGCTGCCACTGGCACAGAACAGAGAGAAAGTTCCTGAGATAGCTAGACCTGTCCTCCCTGGCCTCCCAAGAACTTTGGGGTCTGCATCAACATAGAAACTGGTCTCCACTTTTCATCTAGAGAATTTGGAATGCAAGAGTCTTGTTGGAGCAGCTCATCCCAGCTGGATAAAGAGAGAGCAGGCACGTAGGATGGGCTGTGAGCCAACTGAGTGCAGCAGAAGGTGGCGGAGGCTGTGCTGCTGGTGCCTCACTCAACCAGCTACTGCTGTGCCACCCTGGTAGCTGGCCCTGCACCCCTAGGCTGTGATGGACATAGCTGGGTGAGAACCTGAGAGTGGAACTCTGAGATGAGATGACCCAGAGTGCATTAGATAGCAATTGCAGTGATAGCAATGCAAAGCTCCTAAAGAACCTGCAAAGGTGGGCACCCTCGGAGGCCTCAGCTACCAGGGTGGCACTGCAGCTGCATGACTTAAGTAAAAGTGCCTTTTCTCTAATCCCAGCCCTCCTTCCCCTCAAGTCCAGAGAGAGGAGGGACAAAATGCAATAGGAACCAATAGCACTTCCTTCAAAATAGGGGTCACAAGTTGGGCCTGAGATGGAGGGAGGGGGAAATTTTGAATGGATATGAGATTAATCTTCACCTTAGCTTACTCAGCATTTTAATCCCTGAGATGAAATCTTAATGACTAGAATGAAGCTGGTCTTAAAACTGACTGACTAGCGAGCCATCTGTTTGGCCCAAGAAGTAAAGAAGGAAGCCGAAACTTGGAGATTTGGTACCCAGAGCTGAAAATAATATAAAGCCATTTTACAGTGTATAACAAACAATTCTATTGGTTTCCTGCATTGTTTATCCATTTATTTTCTGTCTTTTTAAAAAAATATGATTCAGGGCGGCACCTGTGGCTCAGTGAATAGGATGCTGGCCCCATCTACCGGGGTTGGCAGGTTCAAACCTGGCCCTGGCCAAACTGCAACAAAAAATATCCGGCCATTGTGGCAGGTGCCTGTAGTCCCAGCTACTTGGGAGGCTGAGGCACGAGAATTGCCTAAGCCCCAAAGCTGGAGGTTTCTGTGAACTATGATGCCACAGCAGACAAACTTTGTCACAGTTGTGACAAAGTGAGACTCTGTCTCTAAAAAAAAAAAAAAAAAAAAATACAATTCACTTTTTCACTTGTCTGAATCACATAAATTTATGGTTTCATTTTTAAAAAACATGTAACTTTTTAATCCAACTAGAATTGATTTTGCCATACTGTGGAGGAGGAGAGGCCATCGTTTTTACCCTGAAGTTAGGATTGCCAATGTGGCCAGGAAAGCCCTGGGTTGTCCCTGCATGCATACCTGGAAGATTTTGCTGTAAAAATGTTGCCATTTTTCTTGAAGCTTTCCCAGCCCTGCTTGATCATCGTAAGGCTGGCTACTGCTCAGGCCCTGGGAAGGAAGAGAAAGAACAGTCATCTGGGGACACCAAAGGGTAGAGAGGATCTGTACTGAGAGGTGGGAGAGAAAGCCTGCTGGAAAGGCATTAGCAGGACCTTAATTGACTGTCAATCTGGCCTCTGGGCTTTGGGGCACACAGTCTGAGCAATAGTGGGAGACCGAGTGACTCCCTTAGGTGACTGGAGCTGATTGCCGAAGGAGTAGGATGGATCTCCTGATGTTTCTTAGAGAACCCAAGGCCGCTTTCCATCACGTCCACCTGTCCCGCCTTCACTCTGAGTGCTGCGGGTACTCCTCACCACCTCCCAAGCCTCCTTCCAGCTTTAGTGTTTCTGCCATTTTTCTGACCTCTATCTTTTTTCTTTCATTTTTTTTTTTGTTTTCATTTTCCTTCTCTTTCTTAAATCTCTTTTACCTTTCTTTTATTTGCTTATTTAATGTCCATTATCTCTATGTGGGCTCAGAGGCTATGCCTGTAATCCTAGCACTATGGGAGGCTGAGGAGAGAGAATTTCTTAAAGTCAGGAGTTTGAGACCAGCCTGAGCAAAAGCAATATCCCATCTCCAAAAAAAGTAGAAAATTAGCTGATGTTGTGGTGTGTGCCTATAGTCCCAGCTACTCAGGAGACTGAAGCAAGAAGATCCCTTGAGCCCAGGAGTTTGAGGTTGCAGTGAGCTATGATAATGCCACTGTACTCTAGCCAGGGCAATGGAGCAAGACTCTGTATCAAAAATAATGAAATGAAATAGAATAGAATAGAACAATCATATGTAATTGACACCCAAATGCAATAAAACATCATCATCAGGCTGGGTACAGTGGCTCATGCCTATAATCCCAGCACTTTGGGAGGCTGAGATGGGAGGATTGCTTGAGGCCAGGAGTTAGAGAGCAGCCTGGGGAATATAGCAAGACAAAACCCCACCCATCTTCTCCCTTCTTCTATAGGTTACTACTACCTTGTATTTTCCTTAAATTTTGCAGGAGATAATACTACAAAAAATATTTTGTGGGTTCATGATGGAAGGATGGTAGGTAGAGGGAGCAGGGCACCTGACTCAGTCCCTGGAATTCTCAACATTTGAATCAGAGCACGGCAACCCCTTAGGAAGTCATGATAATTACTTAGGTGCTTTAATACACTGCCACCCTTTGTTACTGTAAGAAGGATTTATATCTTAACTACACATAAAGATGAAAATAGGATGGCAGATCCATGACTTATGTGAACACTTCATGTGAAAAAGACCTGGAGGCTTTAGTTAACTGCAAGATTTATATAAGCTGAAAGTGTTAAGTGGTTTTGAAAAAGACAGAGAAGATACCAGCAACAGTACACTATTCACACTCCAGCCAGAATAGCACTGAACGGGGAACATCCTAATGAAATGAGCAGACCTATACTTGTTTCATGCTCAAACATTGAAAATAAACAATGAAGAAGAAAATAACAATGATACTGGTAATCTCGTTAATACAAATAACCACATTTAAGCTTTTTGGGAAATTTCCTTCCCATAATTTGCCAAATAGGAGCTAAAAATTTAGAGGGGAGCCAGGCATGGTGGCTCACGCCTGTAATCCTAGAACTTTGGGAGGCTGAGGCAGGTGGATTGCTTGAGCTCAGGCATTCAAAACCAGCCTGAAGAAAAGTGAGACCCTGACTCTATTAAAAAATAGAAAAACTAGCCAGGATTTCTGGTGGGTGCCTAAAGTCCCAGCTACTTGGGAGGCTGAGACAAGAGGATCGCTTGAGCCCAAGAGTTTGAGGCTGATGTGACCTATGATGGCAGGCCACTTTAGCCTGGAGCAACAGAGTGAGACTATCTTAAAAAAGAATAAAGAAACAAAAATAAAAATCAAGAGGAATGGTGAGGCAGATTGTGGACAGAGAAAGACAATCAGAATGGAGTGGGAACGGGATGTCTAGCTTTACCAGCAAAAAATCTATGTCATGTTAGGGAGGGAATCTAACACATCTGTGTAGTTTCAGAGAATACAGTTAGAACGGAGGGGGAAGGAGGGCCCTCTAGAGGGGGTGCAGAAAGGAGGAGCTATGTTCTTAAAGGTGATTTTGCCTGGGGCTGGTTTCCTAACTGGTCTCACTTTCAGCTCTTTTCTATTCCTATCCTTCTATGATACTGAAGTCACTGGGAGCCCAGATTGAAGCAGGTCTTTCTCCTGAAAAACAGGCCGCAGTTTCACCATCTTCAGGATAACAATTAAACTCTGGACATTCACAGTCCTAGATGACCTGGCATTGAATTTTATTTCTAGCCTCAACTCCAGTGACATCTTCTATGACTTGCCCTCAAGGCCCAGCTGCAAAGCCTTCCCTCTGCTCTGCTCTGCAGAGTGTACATGCCGCAGCTCTTTGTTCTTACAGGCTTTGTGGCCAGACTAACTTTCCTTGCATTCTTAGTCCATTGCATTTTTTTATTGTTCAGCATAGAATTCAAATGTGTCTACCTCTGTGGAGCCACGCTTCTGAGGATACAGGCAGTCTCTGAGTTACAAACATCCCACCTATGTACACCTTATACTTATGAACAGAGGCTATTATAGGTAATAGGTACATGTACCTGTTCCAATTTGCATACAAATTCAATTTAAGAATAGAACTATAGAACCTATCTTGCTCGCAACCTGGAGACTGCCTGTAGTCTGGCTCAGCTGATCACTTTTCCTCTGTACCCTCCCAGCAGGCTGCTATGGATGGAGGTGTTGGGAGTCCCAGCTCTGTTTGGACTTTAGACTCCTGGTGGTCAGGGGCCTGTGCCATTTCCTGTTTCCTCCTCCATCCCTGAACACAGAGCAGACCCACTGTAAATCCAGGTTGGCTGATGTGACTGCCAATCACAGCAGACTGCCTATGCCTATGGGGACATGTCATCCATACATGTTTTCTTTCTTTACTCTTTGCCGCTGTAGTGGAATGTAGGTCAGCTCATGAACAAGACTGGTGCCAGCACTGGAGTCATTAAGCTTTGTCTCCTGAAGCCTTTCCTTCCCTCATTTGGAGGCGTGTAAATTCTAGTATTTAGTTACATAATCTTAGAAAAATGCAGCACGAAGTCTCCATGATCAGTTCTGTAGTTTGCCTTCTGCAAAGGTTTATAAGCTGTGGCTGGTTTCACTGTGTCACCCAGAACTCATCTTTGTCATTCCCCAGATGACCGGTGGTTGTAGACACTTGTTCTAGTAATATCTCAGTCAAAGCATTATCAGAAAAATATATTTGCTGGTAGAAAAAACACCTGACACTTTCAGAATAGAAAAGTATTTGCATTCCAGGTTACTTGCACTGCTCTCTCTATCTTTTAATCTTAATGGTCTTTTTTTTTTCTTGCAGATGATGGATTTGTAATTAATTAAGGAATCAGCCTTCTGCATGTGGACATGTGAGAAGACTCATCAGATCCATGTCTAGATGTGACAAGTATTCCCTCTTCTGAAACTGAATAACCTGGGGATAATCTTAGTTGGGCTGGTCTTTAGATGTGCCCGAGGTCTGAAAAGATAACAGGGCCTAGAAATATGGGTGTGAGTTTTGTACCCCCAGCACGACTTGATTCTGGTGTGTGTGACACCAAGTGAAGTTTCAGAGATAGAAGATTCAAACAAGGCTTGAAGAAAGCCTGAGCAAAAGCAAAGCAGGCTGGAGGACCTCCTTTGGACCTTTGATCTAGGCTATGTGCCAACATGAGAGAGTCTGGCTTAGGGAATTTTAGGTGTAGAGACAGAAAAGCTACAGAGGTGGGTTTGTGTGTTTGAAGAAGAGGAAAGTTTCTACCACTCTGCTGTTGTCCTGCTAACTCCATGTTACAATAATTTATGAGTTTATGAGCTTGACTACCATCCTGGACTGAGTAGGTACATTAAATAAAGTTAATTGGAATTGATTTGACCCTAAGAGGGAGACTCTGGCCTGGGAGGAAGGAAGAGCTTTGGGAACATGGACCACTGTTACTGCACTTGGGAATCAGAGCTGAGAGCAGGCTGCGACTGGGTACTCAGGAGTTTGTACTAAATTAGTAAAATAATATGAAACTGTGCAAACTGCTGAGCTGCCTTAAGATGTGCCCCAGGCGCTTGCTTTGGATGGAAGAATCATTGTTCTCCTTCTTCACCTGACCTTCAGTCCTTGAGTGGGCATGATACAGAGATGCGTACAGAAAGGGTCCTGAACCCATGATGTCTTTTGGAGGGAGAATATTCTCAGATGGCTCTACCACCAGAAGCAGGAAGCTACACTGGTCACTGAAGCCTTCTGTCCATAGGCTTGCTAGACTTCCTTGACAAGTCATTGGTGAAACTGACTTCCTCTCTCCCACATTTTTTTTTTTTTTTGAGATGGGGGTCACACTATGTTGCCCAGGTTAATCTCGAATGCCTGGGCTCAGGTGATTGGCCTGCCTCAGCCTCCTAAGTAGCTGGGATCTTTTCCTTTAATAAGGCAGAGTCCAAGACTGTCCATCAGGAGTGAAAAGGAAATGTCCTTCTGGGTTCCTTTGAACAGTTTAATTAATTGGCTTCTCAGCCCCAATTCTCATCATCTTTTCCAATTCTCAGTTGATCCAATAGTCTGCTTAGGACCTTGAAGCAGTAATAATTAGAAATGTTCTAGAACAAAACATGATAGAGGAGGAGGTCTGCAAGGACAGGGAAGTGAAGAGGAGGAAGCTGAGGCTCAGAGACACACGCAAGCCCAGGGAAGGGGGACTCCAGGAATGGTGAAGGTGACAGGCCGTGGCCCCCGGGGCTGAACCCAAGGCAAAGTCCACCTGACCAGCAAAGCCAGCAGGGATGTTTGGCTCAGATGGGAATCAGTCTGTGGCTAATCATAGGCAAACAAGCCTAATTTTACTGGGTGTGACCAGAGATAAAAGAAGTAACAGTCAGGGGCATTTCGTGTGAGTGGAGTGATAATTCTCTAAAGAAGAAAAACTGTTAATTAGTTGAAGAAAGACTCCTTTAAGAAAAAAAACAAGCAAATTATGAAGCATGGACTAAGTAAGAAATCTTAAGTGTGCACCACCTAACTAACAAACGGCTTCTGTCACTAGCTGGATACTTGCTGCTGTAACCTTTTGAGGAGAGGTGGTCACAGACTTTAAATGTGTAAAAGTGCCGGTAATGCAAAAAAAAAAAAAAAAAAAAAAGCCAGCAAGACTGAAAACCCACTGGTCCTAAACCATAGACACAGGAAAAAAGTCAACATGCCATTTGTCACCATTTCACCACCAGCCTGGCTAAATAGCATTCCTTGAGTATACTGAGCCCCCAGGTGGCAGCTGGAACCCTCCGCAAACACTGTACAGTATTTTATTGTGGCAGCATCCCACCCTAGAGGGCCGCTGGAAGCAGTTTGTCAGCGAAAATTCAAGAAAGAGAATTCGCCTCTATTCAGGGCTTATGTTAACCACAGGATCAAATGGAGGCACTTGTGAAATTTATTTTTTTGAAGGGGGGAGTGAATGAGGGGGCAGGGAGTAAAACTGGATTGGAGAGAGGGAGGGAGAAAAGAAGAATGAGGCTTTGAAAAAGCAAATAACGCTTGGTTAGGCTTGTGAAAAAAGGGACGATCTGGTAGTTTTCTTCCTTGTTCTGTGCTAATGCATATTTCTTACGACAGGTGGGTTTGAGCCTATGGAGGGCTGTGGACTGCAAGTCTGCTCCACGTATGGACAAGACGTTCTTTTTATAGTGTAGAAAGGAGCCCATAAGTTTCCGCTCTGCAAATAGGAAGGAGTTCTGCCCTTCTCCCTCACCTGAATGCATGTCACTTATGGATGAACTTCATTACTTAATGATTTGGATTACATCCAATGGATTGAAACAGAAAATTCCTTGTCTGGGAAACCTGGTTTAATGGAATGCTGTATTTGTCTCATTTCATCCCATGTGTTTGCAAATGGCTCCTCTGTGTCAAGGAAGTAGAGATGAGTGGACACATTTGGAGGTTCTAGGACATTGGATGGAATGTATCATACCTTTCTTAAGTTACTGAAATATGAAATTAATAAACACAAAATGAGTATAACTATGAATCTAAATGAATGTATACATTCAGGGTAAGGTAGAGAGTTTGAAAGTGGGAGACCGTGTGACTTTACAGCCTACTTAGTGTCAGGTATGTTTTTGAAATTGTTATTATTTAAGCCTTATAACAATCAATGATCTATCCATTTATTTCCTTTATTTTATAAGGAATGGTATCTCAGAGTAATGGATTAAAAATACATTTTTTTTTTTTGAGACACAGTCTCTGTCTGTCACCTGGGCTAGATTGCAGTTGTGTCATTATAGTTTACTGAAACCTCATACTCCTGGACTCAGCTGATCCTTCTGTTTCAGTCTCTTGAGTAGTTGGGACTATAGGCGTGTGACACCATGCCCAACAAATTTCTCTTATTATAATTATTATTTTGTGGAGATGGAGTCTCTCTATGTTGCTCTGGCCAGTGTCAAACTCCTAGCCCCAAGTGATCCTCCTGCCTCAGGCTTCCAAAGTGCTGGGATTACAGGTGTGAGACAGAAAGCCAGGCTTCCCTTACACCTTTTTTGGGTATCTCCATACCCACTGTCTGACCTGCTCTGTGGCATGGGGTGCTTATAGAGGAGGGCTTCCTTCCTCTGCCTTCCCCTTGCATTGGGCCAGGAGACACCAGCGCAGGTCTGCAGGGTGGGGAATGGGAAGGGCTTCCCTCCATTTGGGTTGTGTGAATTCGGGTTGGGCAGCCTCCCCTGCCTCCTCAGGTGTTAGAGCTCCCCACTGCTGTGTGGGCAGGGTACTTCTCTACTCAGGTTTCCCTATCTATGCTCAAACCCCCATAAATAGCCTCTTTTAAAAACTCTCCTCTGTCTGGGCAGGGTGGTTCATGCCTGTAATCCTAACACGTGGGAGGCCAAGGCAGGTAGATTGCCTGAGCTCACAGGTTTGAGACCAGCCTGAGCCAGAGCAAGACCTCATCTCTAAAAATAGCCGGGCATTGTGGTGGGCACCTGTAGTCCCAGCTACTCAGGAGGCTGAGGCAAGATAATCACTTGAGCCCGAGAGTTTGAGGTTGCTATGAGCTATGACACCATGACACTCCAGCAAGGGTGACAAAGTGAGACTCTGTCTCAAAAAAATAAAAAAATTAATAAAAAAATAAAAAACTCTCCTCAAATTGCCCCATTGCCCATACATCTGTGAATGTTTAATTCCTTGTTGTAAAATGGAGCAGATTTGCATATAACTAGATCCTCCTTTGTACTTTAATCTTCTCTGGATTACTTATAATACCTAATACAATGCAAATGATATGTAAATAGTCATTATATTGTACTGTTTTAAAATTTGTATTATTTTTATTGTTGTATTGTTATTTTTTATTGTGTTTTTTTTTTCCAGGCCATTCAGGTGAAGCAGTGGAAGTGGAGAAGGTACACAGGCATCTGTAAGTGGTTGTGATCAATTAGTTATAAACATGTCTTGCACTTGGACCAGAATTTTATTGTTCTTTTTCCCCTCAAATGTTTTAGATCCCCAGTTGGTTGAATCAATGGATATGAAACCTGTGGATAAGAAGGACTGATCCTACAGTAGGCATTCAGTAAAGGCTTAAGTCAATTAAATGGAGTGGTGTGATTGTCCTGACATTTTCATTCAAAGATTGCTTATGTGGCTGTGCCTGTAGCACAGTGGTTATGGCGCCAGCCACATACACGGAGGCTGGCAGGTTGGAACCTGGTTCAGGGCAGCTAAAATAACAATGACAACTGCAACCAAAAAATAGCTGGGTGTTGTGGTGGTGCCTGTAGTCCCAGCTACTTGGGAGGCTGAAGCAAGAGAGTTGCATAAGCCCAAGACAGCTGGAGGTTGCTGTGAGCTGTGATGCCATCGCACTCTACTGAGGGTGACATAGTGAGACTCTATCTCAAAAAAAAGAAAAAAAGATTGCTTATGCAAGGATGACCAGTTTGGGTCTTGTGGGGGTCAGGGACTCCCTGGACCTGGACTTTTCAGTTTTAAAATTGTGACAATCCTGGATAAACCATAATGAATTGGTCACTGCAGCATGTATTCTCTTTTGAAATTGTTAATTAGTGCTCGAAGAAGATAACCTTACCTTCCAACAGATTTCTATGATTGCAATTAAGCTAAAGTTGTTTTATTAAAAAATAATAGAATATTTCCCACTTATGATAAAATCTGGGTCTGAAACACTGAAGGTAAATTGCTATAAAGAACACAGAGCATGCCTTGCTGTGTTGTGGCTGCTCAAAAGTCACCCAAGGAACAAGCAAGACAGCAAGCAGTTGATGTTTAAGTGCTTATTGGGGAGTTTTGAATGACAGGAGTGGCAAAGTGCATCCCAGGGAAAAATGGGGCTGCTTGAATGTGGTTCCTAATTGAAAAGGTGCGTTTAGGAATTTGAAATGATAGTTTCTAGTCTCCCTGTTCTTCCTGCATACTGTTATCTTGGCAACACCACAAGATATTTACATATTATGAGATCATACCTCACTGACTTGTGTTACTAACCCCATTTGTGAGTACATGTATTTTAATTCCTAAGAGGTAGGTCAATCGGAAAGGAAAAGCAGCAATCCCAAACAAAGCTAACATTTTGAGGAGAAATCTCTATTTACATTGGGATAATAGTTGGAATAAAATTTATTTTTATTAGAAATATGTTTATTAAATGACAATACTTTTATTTTTATTTATGATCATATTTTTAATTTTTATTAAATGACAATGTTTTTTATTTTTATTTTTTGAGACCAAGTCTTACTCTGTTGCCCCACCTAGAATGCAGTAGTGTCATCCCAGCTCACTGCAGCCGCAAACTACTAGGCTCAAGCCACCCCCCCAACTCACCTGCTAGGATTACTGGTGGACACCACCACACCCAGCTAATTTCTCTACTTTTTTAGTAGAGATGGGGTCTTTCTCTTGCTCAGGCTGGTCTCAAACTCCTGACCTCAAATAATCCTCCCACCTTGGCCTCCCAAAGTGCTAGGATTTCAGATGCCACTCCATCTGACTCTAAATGACAGTATTGACAGATGTCATACTGCTTTAGTAAATAGGCCACCTAGGAGAAGAGAATTTAATTAGGTTGGAAATCTATCATGACCTGAATGGTTTTCAATTCAAGATATTATCTACTAGTAGGAGAGCTTTTAACTGTCTACTTTAGGAAGCAATTTCAAATGTTTATCCCTTTACTCCTGACATTTAATATCAACTTTCTTGATCTACTTCTGTTCGACCAATTATTTTCTCTTCTAAGAGTTGGACAAGTTATTTAAAACAAATTGGTAGTGTTGGTGTGGTTAAGTTAGAGTTTAAATTATTCCTCGGGTACTTCAAGATATACCCTTTGGTATTATCTTCACGTTTTCCATGGACTAAGACAATGTTATTCATGGAAATGGCTGTTGTTAATATTATTTTCCAGATATAAGCTACTATGAAGGATGTATGTAAGATGTTGACCCAAATGTATTAAATGCAGTTCATTTTATTTATTTTTATTTTTTGGGGGGGGGTTATTTTTTAATTTTTTTTCCTCTTATTAAGTCATATACACGTAGATCATGAATACATTTATGCTTTTGTAGAGTACAATGTGTCAATTTTTTTATACAATTTGAAATGGTTACATCAAACTAATTAATATAGCTTTTACCTCATTTATTTAACTATTTTGTTAAGACATTTATTTTCCTAAACTTGGTAGATTTCACTTGTACCCTTACAATATGCTCCATAGGTGTGGTCCCACCATTTACCCTCCCTCTATCGAATCCCTCCCTCTCCTCCCATCCCCTTCTACTTCTCTCCCTCATCCTATGCTATAGTTGTGATCTTTCACAAGAAAATATAAGTAATTATAAATTGGTTTTATAAAAGTATTGAGTACATAGATACTTTTTCTTCCATTCTTGAAATACTTTACTAAGAAGAATATTTTCCAGCTCCATCCATATAAACATAGAAGAGGTAAAGTCTCCATCTTTTTTAAGGCTGCATAGTATTCCATGGTATACATATGCCATGATATATTAATCCATTCATGGGTTGATGGGCACTTGGGCTTCTTCCATGACTTAGCAATTATGAATTGAACTGCAATGAACAATCTGGTGCAAATATCTTTGTTGCAAAGTGATTTCTGGTCTTTGGGATATATACCTAGTAGAGGAATTGCAGGATCAAATGGCAGGTCTACTTTAGATTTCTGACTGTTCTCCAAACTTCTTTCCAAAGGGAATGTATTAGCTTGCATTCCTACCAGCAGTGCAGAAGTGTTCTCTTTTCTCCAGATCCATGCCAACATCTGTAGTTTTGGGGTTTTGTTATAAATGTAGTTCATTTTAATAAACATTTATTGAATGCCTATTAGATGTAAGAGGATAATGGAAAATCAGATTACACAATGGGAATGTGGTAATCCAAACACCAAGCTACTGGAAAGAAAATAATCAGGAGTTATTCATTTTGGTTATGTTTAAAAAATTACATTACATATATTCATAGATTCTTTTATTTATTTTTTATTTTTTGAGGCAGAGTCTTACTATGTCACCCTCAGTAGAGTGCTGTGGCATCACAGCTCACAGCAACCTCAAACTTTTGGGCTTAAGCAATTCTCTTGCCTCAGCTTCCCAAGTAACTAGGACTACAGGCACCCACCACAATGCTTGGCTATGTTTTTGTAGTTGTAGTTGTCATTGTTGTATTTTCTAGCATGCCCAGCATGGGTTCAAAGCCCCCAGTCCCAGTGTATGTGGCTGGTGCCCTAACCACAAAACTACGGGTGCCAAGCCTTCACAGATACTATTAAACTGAAGTTTTAAGATTTATAGAGTGGTCATAAAGTTTGTGTGCAATTTAAAATTGCACACTATCTTAAGTTGTGTGTAAACCTTATGGCTACCCTGTATTTTGTTTTATAACTTTGGGAAACTTGTGAGAATTTGACTCAATGTTTACAAGTAACAATTTTTTTTCTTCAAAGAAATGTTGAGGACATGAAATAAGGTCCTGGAGTCCCATAGTAAGCTCTCCCTAGCTTCTGCAGCTGGGTCACGTGTGCTTTGAAAGGTCAGTTTGTGATGTTTGTGGTTAATAATGCAACAAAGGTTAAGTTTAGTGGACTTAGTAATTATTGGATCATAATCCTGAGTTGCTATAACCCTATAATGTTGCTAACCCTATAATGGATTGTAGAAAGGAATACAGAAGCCTAAAGATTGTGACTTTGTTGAACACAGTAAAGAGAATTTGGTCCAAATGTGAATTTGCTTTGGTAGCAGAGACAACCTTCTTTCTGTGTATAGGCAATAAAAGGCATTTTGGGAAAAGTGGCAATAGATCTTGGAAATGAAAATTCTGGTGACTATTTCAATAAAGAGATCATGTTCATAAGAGTTCAAGAAGATCTGTCCTCTCAGATGGGCAGATTATCTGATCGTAACTCAGAATGATGGATGCTGAGTAATAATGGTCTGCTTAGAAGTTTATCAGTCAAGGATCACTCCACAGTAGTTCCTCTG
This sequence comes from Galago senegalensis, assembly GCA_963575145.1. NCBI lineage: Eukaryota > Metazoa > Chordata > Mammalia > Primates > Galagidae > Galago > Galago senegalensis. Next base: position 41,725 of record CAUYTI010064691.1, read on the forward strand.
TCTCTGCTGTCTTATTACAGCTTCATTTCTTTGGTTCCAAAAGTCATTTTAATCTTCATGAAGATAAGTCATAACTTTAAAAGCCATAAAAAATGAATATCCTGTTGATTAAAGTGATTAGGTAATGGGCAATTCAGACCTTGCAAGAGTGGAGATTAAGATAAATGTATGACTAAGAAAGAGGTATGACATGATGGGTGAGACCTACTTAAAGGAGTGGGAGGGAAAGGGGAGTTTAAACCACTTGATGTTAAGTTTCTTGCAAAGACAGTATTTTTTGACAGTGGGGCAGAGTCTTGCTTTGTCACGTAGGCTAGAGTGCAATGGTATCACCATAGGTCAGTGCAACTTTGAACTCCTAGGCTCAAGCAATCCTCTTGCCTTAGCCTCCTGAGTAGCTGGGACTACAAGTATACACCATCATACCCAGCTGATTTTTCTTTTCTTTTCTTTCTTTCTTTCTTTCTGTATTATTTATTTATTTATTTATTTTTGTAGAGTCAGGTCTTGCTCTTGTTCAGGCTGGTCTTGAACTCTTGAGCTCAAGCAATCTTCCCACTTCAGCCTCCCAGATTGCTAGGACTATAAGAAAGTGCCACCATGTCTGGCCCTGTTTCATACTTTGAAGGCTAAAAAAGAATAACAACAACAAAACCTATACTGGTATTACCTGTGAAATGAGAAAAACCATGCAAATAATTAAAAATTCGTTTTAAAAACTGAAATGTTACTTTGCCTAAGTAGAAGTTCCTCACAGTGGGTCTTGGTGGCTTTAGTTGTAGCAAGAAGTCTCTTTGCTGAAAAGTAAAGTACCCTAGCTGCGCTGGACTCAGGAAGCCGTAGCAGTGAAAGCATCCCAGTAGTCCAAACAGGAGTTGGGGAGTGAGCTGAAAACAACTCCTTTCAAATATGACTTTGGGCTCCTTGCCTCTCACTCATCCCTTTCTTCCCGATTTCTGTCTCAGGTCCCCACTGCCTGCTCATTTTTGCATTTGAGTGCCCCCATTGACTTCAAACTCATCATTTCCAGAACTGATTGGCAACTCCTCCATGTCTTTTCCAGTGCAATTTTGTCTTTCTCTCATTTGAGTTTCCATAGCTCTGTCTGTGTCCCTCTCTTGGGGCACCTATCTCAGGCTACCTGCATTATATTGATTTTAGCAGATGTCTTATCCTGGTTGCAGAATGAAAACTCCCTGAGGCAATGTCTTTGTCTTACTCATTTTTAAATACCCTAAAGTACCTTGCTCTGGGCCTTTGTAATGGGAGATACCCTCAAAACATGTACAGTAAATAAATGAATGAACAGATGACTTCTTCAAGTTGCTAGCTCTCATGACATCTGGACTTGCTTGTTTTGCAGTGTAGAAAACCACTTTTACAAATTCTATCTGGACCTGTCAAGAATCTAGGCATCCCTTAGTGCAGATAAGGAAAATAGAATTAGTGTTGCCTTCTCTGATACTTGTAAACACAGGGTGTAGGATGTGCTATCATTTGACTTGGAGGAAGTGGAAAATGAAAGTCAGCCAACTATTTCTTAGGTCATTAAAAATTATTAAAGAAAGCAATAGGAGACACAAAGGTAACCGCTGTAATAAAGTGAAAGCTCTGGCTACAAAAAAATTAATTTAGAGAAGCCAAAAGGGAAAAGATTTAAGAAATAGAAAAAGAAGAGAGTTTGCAAGAGAATAGGCATTGTCAGAACAGCTACGGTATTCTGACTGTGGAATGCCAGAAAGCTTATGTTGAAGAATTTCTTAGTACATACCAGTACAATTATTATTTAAGATAAAGAAATCCCCTCTAAAAAGACTACACTAATACATCAGAATGAATTCAGTTGCTGGAAGGTCTTACCATTGTTTCTCTTCAGGAATAATTTGGGGTACTGCTCCCTTTATCCTGCTTTTCCCCCAAGCTGGCCTGGGCTCCACCTGCAGTGCCATAAAACTCTTCTGGGGTCTCTGTGTGTTTTCCGATTACCACCTGCAATTACAATCCAGACAAGAGGAATTTACTGCAGTAAGTGGGAGAAAACCAAGGCTCACGACATTTAACTGCTTTGAGAGTGAGCCAGCACTTTGTGCTTGTCCAGAGGAAGCAATCAATATCATTAAGCAGTGCATCAGAAAGAGCAGCACGTTTAAAATGATAAAGAACACAAAAACGTTTAAAGTTGTCCAAGTCGCTCTTCTTCACCACAATATGTCAATATTTTTGTTACCTGCAATTTATAATAATGTATTACAACAGATTAAAGAGTAAGTAAGCCAAGTGGCCTGTTATTTATCGTGATGGTTGGAAGGCAATCATTTGTTGTCACGAAAATGTGGCTGTGTCACACCTTCGGGACCATCTCAATTCCTGTTTTTAATTTCTCTAACAGAGGAGGAGACACAAAGATGACAAGGAGGTGCTTGTTGTCCTCAAGTGTTCTATGGTCTGGAGGAAGACAAAAACATAACCAATGTCTTATACAAAAGGTTTGAAATGAGGAAGAAGTGAGGAGATGGTCCCACGGAGGTGAGGAAGTGATTCATTCTGAGGTTGGGAGGGCAGGAGCACAGGCACAGAGGCGTGAGAAAGCATGGCATGTTTTCAGAATGCTGATGGATTTGGCACACCTGTATAGATGGTTTATGGAAACACACTGTTGGAAGTGGTGTTGGAAAGTACTCTATACCTTTTGGAATTAGTTTTGGATAAATAAAAAACAATTGACTGGGCATGGTGGCTCATGCCTGTAATCCTGATTACACTTCGAGAGGCTGAGGCAAGAGTATTGCTTGAAGCCAGAAGTTTGAGACCAGCTTGAGTAAGAGCAAGACCCTTTCTCCACAAAAAATTAAAAAATTAGCTGAGTGTGGTAGCATGTGCCACATGGGCAAGAGTATTGCTTGAAGCCAGAAGTTTGAGACCAAACTTCTCCACAAAAAATTAAAAAATTAGCTGAGTGTGGTAGCATGTGCCTGTAGTCTGAGCTACTCGGGAGGCTGAGGAAGGAGGATTGCTTGAGCCCAGGAGTTTGAGGTTGCAGTGAGCTATGATGATGCTACTGTACTCTAGCTCAGGCTGCAGAGAGAGACTCAATCTCAGAAAAACAAGACAATTGAAGGCATTTCTCTTAGCTTTTAAGCCACAAAGGTGAAAAATGTTACTAAGCAGGACCCTAACTCAGATGGTACATCAAGATCACTGTTGCAGTATGGGCGAATGGGATAACTGAGGCCTCTCTAAACCAGTCAGATACTCACAGATTTCTTTAACCGTTTCAACTGAGGTTGGTTGGAAAACATGTGATGTGACCTGAATGGCTGGCTTCATGCTCCAACTTATCCACGCATCCACAGGGCTCCGTATGAATGGCTGTGGGTTTTCTACATCACAGTTTAATTTGGAATCCAATGTGCTTTTCCTAGAGGCTGCCTTTAAGGCAGGGAATGTTCAGAGAGGCTGGCAGCCTGGCAGTGTAATGTCTCAATCAAGACAAGCGATGCTTCCAAGGGGGCTGGGGTGATCTTTGGTATCCTGAACCATAATTATAATATATTTATTGAGAACTTCTTATGTACCAGGGATTGCCCTGAGCATTACACATGGATTCTCTAATGCAGTGATTTTTGACCAGTGTGCCATGAAAATTTTTAAAGATCATTAATTAAATTGTTTTCAAAAGAAGTTCAAAGTATATTCTTTTTCTTAACTCTATTTTTTTTTTTGATCAATGTAATTTAAGCATGCCATGGAAGTTTAACGATAGGTTAAGGGTGCTGTGAGATAAAAAACACTACTCCAATGTAATCTTCACAACAACCCTGAGCAATATTCTATAATATTTTACATAGGGAATATTGCAGTTTATACAGGTGATGTTAACTTCTCCGGATTAAATGGTGGAGCTAGGACTTGAACCCAGACACACTAGCGTCTCTTATCCTCCTTATTCTGTCAAAACCTGATTTCTGAAATGGAGTTAGAGACATATGGATGCTTGGTATAAATATCCACTGAGAAGCAGTATGGTTTAGGGGTTAAGGACAGGACCATTGAGTCAGGCTGGTGAAACAAACATGGGTTTGAGTACTGACTCTATTCCTTCCAAGTGACCAGACAAACCACCTGCCTCTCCACCCTTCAGTGTTCACATCTGTAAGATACTGGTAACAGCTGCACATGCCTCCTGGGTTGTCCTAAGCATGAAATGAAATGATCATGTATCCTCTCGATATATCTTAGCTGTTACTATTATCCACAAGGAGTTATGTATGGTGCTCCACTGCTGGGGTCTGTGATTTACCAACCAAATATTACTTAAGCCCAAGGAAATGAATCTAATGGTACCATTCTTAAGGCTCTGTTCTCAGTTTTTAGTTACTTAAGTAAAATTGGGATATCTAGTCAATAGTATGACATTCAAATAATACAGATACAGTCAAGTTGGCCTCAGTCACCCCATGGTGGAAGCGGACTCCTAGTCAGTTGTGTAGGAGGCCTGGGAGAGGGGCAGAGCGGCTCTCTTTCAGCATCTGGAAGTTACCCAGACAGCCTATGTCTTGGGGCCAGCCTTCCCTCTAGCTAGCTGTGTAGCTCAGAGATCTACCTCTGGCCACTCCTGTTGAGATCAAGGCTGGGAATCATGAGCACAAGGAATGAATGCCTGGTGGGATAGAGAAGCACCAGGTTCAGGAAGGTGGTTTCTAGTCCTGCCCTGCCCCAACTGACTGAGTGCTCTTAGCCCTCACTTCCTGATTGCAAAATGAGGGTTTGAAACTAGAGAATAGTCAGGGTCATTTTCAAAGGGCCGTTTTGCTTGACCCCCTCATTTCATAGACACAGGGATGATGAACCACATCCATAGTGCCCAAGGTCACATACTTGGTGAACAGTTGAGCTACAGCTAGAAAGGTGCCTTCCTCCCTCCCACTTCTGTGGCTTGGACATGGGTAGCAAGTGAGTGGCAAATGCTTTCTTTGGCTCTATCATCTAGTTTCTCATAGAGGGGAGCCATACTAAGCTCTAAAATTCTCTGGGACTACCATTCTAAATCTTCTCCCTCTTGGGGACTAGCAGAGTGGTTCTGGCCATGAATGGGTATGTAAATGAGTGAGAATTCCCAGTGTGGCAGGACACAGGGCGTGACAATATTGACCATCCACAGCTGTGCCCAGGAGGGGCTGTGGCTGCTGGAAATGGGGACAGGGGCTACTTTTGTCTTTCCTCTCCCCTTGCCATTGACACCATTTCTGTTTTCACTGGAGATGCTGCCAACAGCTTTGCCCAGGAGAAAATACAGGGGGCAATTTCTGGCATCTCAGCATCCCATGGGATTGAAAATCACTTCAACATCTGCCACTAGGTTGGCATCACAGAGTCATTACTGCTGGAGTGCAGAATTCCAATTTCTCTCATTGCCACATGCTCCCAGCCTGAGCTCCCAAGGCCCGTTACCCCCTCTACCCGGGAGCACCTTGCCTCTGCCAGTTCTGGCTTCAGAGTGGTTCACAGAGCTTGCTTTCACTCCATGTTGGCGGTGGTAGGGTCTGCTTCAACTAAATAATTATTTTTTTTCTTCATGCTTCACTGGTGGCCCGGCCTCCTGCGGCCTTAGTTGAAGCCTGTCCCTGGCCAATGTAGATTTATAGTTCCTCCATCCAAACCAGAAGACAAATGTGGCCTGTGGTGTGTATGTTGGTGACACGGCCAGACAAGTTCCCCACATATACACACAGAGAATGATTTTCAGGAAATACTGCAGCATCTGAATGGCCCTGAGTGCTGTGTTCTGTGCTGCTCTCTAGGCTGTGCCACCGAATACCCCAGGTAAGTGACTACCCTGAGAAGGGCAGAGCTCATAGGCTAAGTGAGGCAGGTGAGAGAAGAGGCCTTCTGCCTTCCTGAGGAGGGGGGATCTGAGGCAAGAACGAGGAAAGCAACTAAGGCCACAACTGAGCAGCCAGACAACAAAAGCTGGTAGGGCGGGGTCAGTAGATTTGAGTCATAGGTATGCGACTCCGTAAGTCACTTAACTTTTCTGTTTCATCATTTCCTCATCTGCAGTGGGAGAGGGTTGGGTGAAAGGGCCCCTGTAGATAAGGTATCCATCTAGCACAGTGTCTCCTGTCCCCATGCCAGGGTGGGCAGAGGAGGCCGTGGAAGCTTCCGCTGTGGTCCGTGAAAATCACTAAGAATTTGTGATCTCAGGGTTATAAGAAAATGGACTAACTGTGGTACTAAGTCCCATGTGTGGGATTTTGAACTGACTCAAAGGATTTCTTTTTCTTTTTATTCTTTTATTTGTTTTAATACACATATACAAAGTGAAATGATTACTATAGCCAGGCAAATGGACATATCTGTCATCTCTCTTCTGACATAGTTACCTTTTTTTTTGTGGTGAGAGCACCTAAAATCTACTCTCTCTTTTTTTTTCTTTTTTGCAGTTTTTGGCCGGGGCTGGGTTTGAACCCGCCACCTCCAGCATATGGGGCTGGCGCCTTACTCTTTTGAGCCACAGGCACCGCCTCTAAAATCGACTCTTATAGCAAATTTCCAGTATACAATACAGTGTTATTAACCATAGTCATTGTATTTATTTCAACCTTGGGAATTAGAGAGGAAGTCTGGGGAGGAGGTGAAAATTGGGAGAGGCCTGGAAGGGGAATCAGGGAGGGGGATGGGCAATGCCTGGGGAAGGACTGATGGGTACAGTATGCCTGTGGGGCAAGGGGTGACCCTGGAGCAGACAGGCAAGAACTAGCCCAATCTATTGGATGGGCTCTTTACACAAGGTCTTGAAAACCATTGGGTTCCTCTTCCCCCTTCACCCCTCCTTCTTCACTCTTTCTTCACCACTCTGGTCCCTCCCTTCTTCATTCCTTCCCTTAGAGGTTTAGAGATACAATTGATCAAATTAAAAGGGACTAAATTGATGGTGATTCTCAATCCTGGTGTCACATGGGAAAATTAAGGATCCCTGACTCCTCCAGAAATTCTGACTTAATTGATACAGGGAGAGGGTCTGAACAGACCTACCTTTCTTCCTTCCTTCCTTCCTTCCTTCCTTCCTTCCTTCCTTCCTTCCTTCCTTCCTTCCTTCTTTCCTTCCTTCCTTCCTTACTCTCTCCCCCCCTCCCTTCCTCCCTCTCTCCTTCCCTCCCTTTGTTCTTTCTTTTCTCTATTTCTTTCTGTAGCTATTTTGGTGTGAGGTGATAAGGGCCTGAAATAAAATCATAGCAATCAAAATGGAAAAGAAATTAACATAAACATTTAGAGAATTTAATATTATTATTTTTTAGAGACTGAGTCTCTCTCTGCTGCACAGGCAGGAGTACAGCAGCAGCAGCATAGCTCACTGTAGCCTTGAACTCCTGACCTTAAGGAGCACTCTTGCCTCAGCCTCTCAAGTAGCTGTCACTACAGGTAGGTACTACCATGCCTGGCTAACTTGTAAAATTTTTTTGTCAAGATAGAGTCTCACTGTATTGTCCAGTCTTGTCTCAAACTCCTGACCTCAAATGATTCTCCTGTCTTGGCCTCCCAAATTTCTGGGAGATTAAAGAGGTAAGCCACCTCACCTGGCTAAAGAGACATTTTTAAAGGGAAAAACAAATGACAGCCATCTTGACTAATGAAACAGCTTGATTAATGAGAGATTCTAATCATTTAAAAAAAATTGGTTGTGCACTTACCTAATGCTTTATATCTAATCAAGCTATAGAGAACACAGAGGCTGAGACCCTGATCTCTCATTTAAGGAGCCTATTATCTAATATATGACAGAGAACATAACTACAGTATAGAGAGAACGGGGAAACTGACTTCAGGGTAATTTTTTTTTAAAGGTGTAAAGGGTAGAGAGGCAGTTTCCCTGCAGAGGAGTGAATAAGGAGGAGAGAATAAAGGAAGACTCCACAGAGGTACCATTTAGCTATACTGTGAAGGCTGGGGAGGTTTTCAGCAGGTAGGGATAGGTGAAGGGCCCTTCCATGGAGAGGGAGGGGGGGTGGAGCAAGTGGTAACGTTAACACCTGGTGATGAGCGGCCCAATCCTTAAGAAACAACTGTGTGGAAGACTTGGTGGGGGAGTGGATTACTTTCCATCAATTTCTAGGTTAGAATTTTCTTTCTAGCCTAGAAGTCACTTTCTAGGCTAGAAGTTAACACTCCTAAAAGTTAACATTTTAAAAATGTTAAAAAAAATTGACAATATTTTGATTTTTTTGATCTTAGTAGTAATTATATGGGTTTTCACTTCATAAGTACTTCTTTTTTTTTTTTTTTAGCATTTCTTTATACATTCAAGTTTTATAAACTTTCTGTATATATGTTATATTTCACACCTTAAAAATGTTTAAAGAACAGAAAATTAATGTAATTCTTAACCAAACACCTAACAACACAATCTTGAAATATATCAAATCAATAAATAAGGGAAAATACATAAATTAACAATTACAGTTGGAAATACTTAAATATGGATCTCTAAGAACTACAGATAAATAGAAATAAAATTAACATGAATATGGATGAGCTACAAATACAATTTAAAAATATGTATATCCAAAATAAATAGAGGACAGATATTCTTTTTGAATATACCTAAAACATTTACAATAGGTTATGTATGTGTTTAGGCCATAAAGAAAGCTTCAATAAATTCCACAGAATCAATCTATTCAATGTTTGCCAGTTACAGTGCCATCATGAAAATAACATTTTTAAAAAAATGGTTAAAATAAAGTCCTACTTATTTAGAAACTAGACAGCATATTATTAAATATCACTGAGTTTCAAAAAAACAAATACTCAGAACAGAATAAAACACCACATGATAAAATTTGTGTAATACAGCTAACATAGTACTTATAGGCAAATTTATAACTTTAAAATATACCAATGGACAAGAGTGGTTTAAAAACAAATGAGATACCACCTCACACACATTAGGATAACTACTAGTTTTTCTCAAAAAACTAGAAAATAAGAAGTGTTTTGAGAGTCAGCATAACATAATTTTTTTTTTTAAATTAACAAAGTCTCACTATGTTTTCCAGGCTTGACTTGGACTCCTGGACTCAAACGATCCTCCTGCCTTGGCCTCTTGAGTAGCTAGGGTTATAAGTATGCCATTGTACTCAGTTTCACTTTTTTTTTTTTTTTTGCAGTTTTTGGCCCAGGGCCAGGTTTGAACTGCCACCTCTGGTATATGGGGCCAGTGCCCTATTCCTTTGAGCCACAGGTGCTGCCCTCAGTTTTACTTTTTATTTAAAGTATTATTGTCATACAATAAAATGCATCCACTCTAGAAGTCTTATTTTTAAGATCCTGAATGCCCGGTTAACAGACTTGGATGGCCCAAGGTCATGTGAAAGAATAAAAAAATTAGCAGACTTGGCATTGAATTACAATTCTGTTATTTGCTTGCTATGTAACAAATTACTTTGGTCTCAGGGCCTTATTTCCTTATCTCCAGTGGTAATAGGAATTCAACCCATGCAGAAAGTAGAAAGGATCAAATAAAGTATTATTTTTTGGTTTGCCATGGAGTCATAGCTCACAGCAACCTCAAACTCTTGGGCTCAAGAGATCCTCTTATCTCAACCTCCTAGAGTGCTAGGATTACAGGCGTGAGCCACCACACCTGGCACCAAAGAAAGTATTATATGCAGAATATTTATAGTATACAGGATGTCTGAGTTTATTTTCTATTTTACTTAGGAGAATTGTTGAAGGTGGTACCATGGTCTCTGCATACTTGGAAAAAACCCCACATACAGCTAGTGTTGGAGGTCATTGGTGTGGGTGGCTATGGCTGGTTCCTGGACAGGGAAATGGCCTGATCAAAGCTGTACATTGAGATGTCAGCCTGTAGTGTGGCACACATGGGGCATAAATGGAGGATGGGCTTCGCTGGGGAGCAGGTAGAGGGTATGTCTGGAGGTGATAGTGATGAGCTTGGTTTAAGTCAGAGTTCATTTACTCATCAATAAGTAAACATTGATTCAGGATACTTTGAGTGAGGTCCTATATTTTAGTACAGAGATAAATGTGCCATCATTTCCCTGACTTGTCTCTCTCTTTTTTTTTTATTAAATGATAGATGTATACATTAATGCAAACATGGGGTACAGTGTAGTGTTTTCATATACATTTTGAAATACTTTCATCAAGCTGGTTCACATAGATTTCATGTCATTTGCATAGTCATTGCCCTGACTTGTCTCTTAAGGGATCACACTTAGATGGCTTTCTATGGCCTCTCTCATCTCTCATCCTATGGCTGACTCA
>CAUYTI010064692.1:0-41612 GCA_963575145.1 Galago senegalensis
TTAAAGCAATAACTGAGAAAATGACATGAAGGCTGTGTTGACCAGTTCGATGGAAGTATTTCAGAATGCATGTGAAAACCCCACACTGTACGCCAGAAGTGCATTAATGTACATAGTTAACATTCAATAAAAAAAAAAAAAAAAAACAATGAGGGCGGTGCCTGTGGCTCAGTGGGTAGGGCACTGGCCCCATATAGTGAGGGTGGAGGACTTGAACCCAGCCCCAGCCAAACTGCAACAGAAAAAATAGCCAGGTGTTGTGGCGGGCGCCTGTAGTCCCAGCTACTCAGGAGGCTGAGGCAGGAGAATGGCCTAGGCTTAGGAGTTGGAGGTTGCTGTGAGCTGTGATGCCACAGCTCTCTACCCAGGGCAACAAAATGAGACTCTGTCTCTAAAAAATAAACAACCATGAGACCCTGTTTCATGCCCATCAGATTGGGAAAATATTAAAAAGCCCGACAACACTAAATATGCATTTGAACAGCATTTAGATAGTATCGACTCCTTAGCCCAACAATTCCAGGTTCATTCATGCCCTAGCATGTGTTTTTGTTCTTAACACCAAATAATATGTCACATTTGGCTTTTTTGATTATAAGTGGAGGAAGCTTTGAGTTGTTTCCATGTTTTGGTTGTTATGAATAATAATGCTACGGACATTTGATACCAATTTTTGTATAGCTATATATTTTCGGTTCTCTTAGTTATGTACGTAGAAATGGAATTGCTGGTCATAAGGTAACTCTATGTTTAATATTTTGAGGAACTAACAAGTGTTTTTCAAAGTGGTTGCACCACTGGCTAATTGCCACTGAGAAGTGTAGAGGGTTTCTGCTTCTCCGTGTCTTTACTCTTTTCAGATTTACGACCTTTAATCATTGTGACAGGTGCGTGGTGCTATTTCATTTTCATTTCCCTAATGACAAATAACGTCCAGCACCTTTTTTTAAATGCTTATTTTCCATCTGCACGTCTTTTTTAACAAAGTGTCTGCCCAGATCTCGTGTTCAGTTTTAATCGGGGTTTTCACTTTCTTATTAAGCTTTAAGAATTCTTTGTATATTTTGTCTATCAGATTTTATTTTTTAGCTCCCTCCCCTCCTGTCTGTAAGATTTTAATCAGCTATTATTACAAACTATATGATAATTTTAAAAATAAAATTAAAAAAAAATTAAGCCATGAGTGGAAGGAAAAAAAACTCATGGGGGCATGTAAAGGACGTGGTCTCTGGAGCTGTAATCTGCCTCTGCCTCAGGCTTTGCCCTATGTTAATGCTGTATCTTCCCTGAGTCTCTGTTTCTCCCTCTGGAAAAAAAAAATGCAAGTTAAATAATATTTGTCTTTGAGAGTGGTTGTAGAGGCTAAGTGAAGTGATATTAAAAAACTGTTGGTGCTTACTAAAGATTCAACAAGTGATACTGTAAATGGAATCTCCTTACCCAGTTTAATCTGGGCAGCGAGTGGAAGAACTGGAGGCAAACCCAGGCCCTTTCAAAACCCTCCTGGCCTTTCCCGTAGTGTCCCCACCAGAGGGCAGCATTACAAGTCGGGCAGCCCTGGTTGCCAGTCTTAACCACTGCTGCCTGATAGCTGGGCAATGCTGGGAAGGTGACTTCACCTCTCTGAGCCTGTTTCTCTTCTGAAGCGTGAGGGTTGGATGAACTAGTGTATAAAGGAAGCATTCAGTATTGTCTCTGGGACGTAGTAGATGATATAGATTTCACTGATGTGTATTTTTAAAATGATGCGCCACAGTGTATTGGGAAGACATGAACTAAGGATCAGGAGCCCTGAGCTCTTGTGCTGTCTTGACCTTACCTTGTTATGTCACCTTGGGCAAGCCTTGACTTCTGCGGATGTTGAAGTCTTAAACTAAAGCATTAGAATCACAGGGAGGTGCGGTGATGCTTTTAAAATCCCAATACAAAATATAAAATATGTGTGTGAATGGTTAACACATAAATCAGGACAGTAAATGCCTCTGGAGAAGAAGAGAAGGGAATGAGATCCAGGAAGAAACACAAGGAGGTTCGAGTGTATTTACCATGCTTTATTTCTTAAAGAAAAATTTGAAACAAATATAGCAAATGTTTAGCTCTGATAAATCTATGTGGTAGAATGCAATGGACGTTGTTCTCTATACTTTTAAAAATAAGAAAGGGCTCACACCTGGGAGGATCCTAGTACTCTGGGAGGATCACTTGAGTTCAGGAGTTTGAGACCAGCCTAAGCAAGAGTGAGATCCCATCTCTACTAAAAATAGAAAAAATTAACTGGATCTGGTGGTGGATGCCTGTAGTCCCAGCTACTCAGGAGGCTGAAGCAAGAGGGTCAGTTGAGCCCAGAAGTTTGAGGTTGCTGTGAGCTATGACACCACAGTACTCTAGCTGGGGCACCAGGGTGAGACCCTGTCTCAAAAAAAAAAAAAAAAAAGAAAGAAAAGAAAAAGTAACAAAGGAATGTGTTGAAAAGGAGGCACAAGGAAGTGAGCGGAGACCTGAAGAAGATAAAGACTATGGAATTTTACAAGATATTCCAATACATAAAATTCAGGGAAGTGAATGGCTGAGATAAGGAGAGAGCAGTGGATGGAGCAAGTCAAGGAGGGCCTTGTTTGCCAGGGTGAGGGTCTGGAGTTAATCTTGTCTGCAGTGTAAGTGGAGACAGTGGTCACTAGAGTTGGGTGATAAGTGTGTTTGCATTTTGAAATCATTCAATCCTCTGTTTTTTATGCATTCTTTTATTGACCCACCACCTTCCAAATGTGATGCCAGTCATTGTTCTGGGCAGTATAGATACATGTGGAAAAGGATGAGAGTTACTATTTACTCTATTGATTATTTCTTTTCTTTTTTTACTTTTTCTTTTCTGAGACAGAGTCTCACCCTGTTGTGCAGGATTGGGTGCCACGGTATCATACCTTACAGCAACCTCAAAATCTTGGGCTCAAGGGATCCTCCTACTTCAGCCTCCTGAGTAGCTGAGACTACAGTCGCCACTACAACACCCAGCTAGTTTTCCTATTTTTAGTAGAGATGGGGTCTCACTCTTGCTCAGGTTGGTCTCAAATTCCTGAACTCAAGCAATTCTCCAACCTAAGCCTCCCAGAGCCTCCTCATAATTTCAGGCATGAGCCACCACCCCTGGCCATAATTCTTTCTTTAATAGATTTTGCCTCTTGGGAAAGCAGACAGTGAAGTAATTGATGATAAAATTGATTAATTGCAATGTGATACACTACTCCAATAGCAGTGGGGAGGGGAGAGATAGGGACAGGAATTAGGACTTATTACAATGGCCCAAGGGAGAAGAGAAGGTCTGTATCTGGGCTACCAGAAATAAGATAGAGAGGAGAGGATGGCACTGAGAATGATTTAGAATTTGGTGAATGAGGTCGAGAAGGAAGAGCAAATTGTCCCTGATGTCTTTAGGCTGGGTGTCTGAGAGATGAGTCGTGCCACCCTTTGTGAAGGAGAATAATGTCTTCTGGGTCCTTTCTATTTCTTGCATTCATAATCCTCAAATTGTTCAGCATCTGAGGTACTTGTATTTTCTTTGCCTTTTTTTCTTCTTAGTCTCAATAGATTTAGGGTACAAGTGGTTTTTGATTACGTGGAGGAATTGTTTAACGGTAATGTCTGGGCTTTTAGTGTACCCACTACCTGAATCATGTGCATTGTACCCAATAGGTCATTTTTTCTTCCCTTACCTGCCTCTCCCTTCTCTGTTTCTCACTCTCCAACGTCCATTGTACCACTCTATCTGCCTCTGCATGCCTGTAGCGGAGCTCCCACTTGTGAGAACGTGTGGTATCTTGAGTCACTACACTTAGGATAGCCGCCTCTAGTTCTATACCATGTTGCTGAAAAAGACATAATTTAATTCCTTTTAACGGCAGAGTAGTATTATATCATGTATAGGTTCCGTATTGTCTTTATCTACTCCTTGGTTGATGGACATAGCTTGATTCCATGTCTTGGCATATTGTGAATTGGGCTGTGATAACATATAATTGCAAGTGTCGTGACATAATGACTTTCTTCCCTTTGGGTAGATACCCAGTGGTGGGATTGCTAGATTGGTAGGTATACTTTGATATACTTTTAGATCTTTGAGAACTATCCTTACTATTTTCCATAAAGGTTGTACCAATTTCCATTCCCACCAGTAGTGCATAAGTGTTCTCTTTTCACATCTGTGCAGTATCTATTGTTTTTTGACTTTTTAATAATGGCCATTTTTCTTTTCTTTTTTTATTTTTTCATTCTTTTTCTTTTTTCCTTTTTTTTTCTTTTCTTTTTATTCTTCTCACCATGTCACCCTTGGTAGAGTACTGTAGTATCACAGCTCACAGCAACCTCCAACTCTTGTGGAGGCTTAAGTGATTCTCTTGCCTCAGCCTCCCGAGTAGCTGGGACTACAGGTGCCTGCCACAATGCCCGGCTATTTTTTGGTTGTAGTTGTCATTGTTGTTTGACAGGCCTGGGCTGGGTTCAAACCCAGTGTATATGGCTGGAGCCCTAGCCCCTGAGCTACAGGTGCTGAGCCTCTTATTGTGATTTTAATTTGCATTTTCCTGATGGGATTTCCCTCATTTCTCTGTGAGGTTGAACATTTTCCTATGTTTGTTGGGCATTTGTATAACTTCTTTTGAAAAATGTCCATTTTTTCTTGGGATTATATTTTTTTTTCTTGCTGGTTTGTTTGAATTCCTTTGTTGAGATTATAGATATTAGGCCTTTGTTGGATACACAATTATGAACGTTTTTTCCCCATTCTGTAGGTTGTCTATTTACTATTTACTCTATTGATTATTTCTTTTTCTGTGCAGAAGTTTCTTTGTTTAATTAAATCCCGTATGTTTTGTTTTTGTTTTTGTTGGATTTACTTTAGAATGTTAGTCATAAATTCTTTGCTGAGGCCAATGCCCAAAAGAGTTCTTCCTAAATTTTCCTTAGGGATTGTTATTGTTCAAAGTCTTACATTTAAGTCTTTAGTACATTTTGAGTAAATGTTTGTGTATGCTGAGAAATGGGAATCCAGTTAATTCCTCTGCATGTGGCTATTCAATTTTCCTAGGACCATTTATTGAAGAGGATGTTCTTTCTCTATTGCATGGGGGTTTTTTTTTTTCTGCTTTGTCAAGAATCAGTTGGTATAGATATTTGGTTTTATTACTAGGTTCTGTATTCTGTTTCATTGATTTATGTATCTACTTTTATACCAGTACCATGCTGTACCATACTATAGACCTGTAGTATAATTTGAAGTCTGGTAATGTGATGCCTCCAGATTCATCCTTTTCTCTTAGGATTGCTTTGACTTTTCAGGGTCCTTTTGGTTCCATATGAATTTTAGGATTTTTTTTTTTTTTTAGCAGCAATGGAGTCTCACTATGTCCCCCTCAGTAGCGTGCTATGGCATCACAGCTCATAGCAACCTCAAACTCTTAGGCTTACGCAATTCTCTTGCCTCAGCCTCCCTTGTACCCGGGACTACAGGCACCCTCCACAAGGCCTGGCTATTTTTCATTGTTGTTTGTTTGTTTGTTTAGCAGGCTCTGGCCAGGTTCGAACCTACCAGTCCTAGTGCATGTGGCCAGTGCCCTAACTGCTGAGCTACAGGTGCCAACCTGAATTTTAGGATTGTTTTATTTAATTCTATGAAAAATGGCATTGATATTTTAATGGAAATTGCCCTGAATTTGTAGATTTCTTTGGGAAGTATGGTTATTTTTACAATATTGATTCTTTTAATACATGAGCATGGATGTTTTTCCATTTGTTGGTGTCAACTACAATTTCTTTCATCAGTGTTTGTAGTTCTCGTTATAGAGCTCTTTCACCTCTTTGGTTTAATGTATTCCTACATTATTTATTTCTGAAGCTATTATATACATGACTGAGTTCTTGATTTGATTCTCATCTTGTACTTACTGGTGTATAAGCAGTGCTATGATTTGTATATGTTAATTTTGTAACCTGAGACTTTACTGAATTCATTTATCAAATCTAGGAGTCTTTTGGAGGAGACTTTAGGATTTTCTTGGTATAAGATTATATTATTGGCTCAGCGCCTATAGCTCAACCGGCTAAGGCGCCAGCCACATACACCTAAGGTGGCGGGTTCGAATCCCCAGCCCAGACCTGCCAAACAACAATGACGGCTGCAACCAAAAAATAACCGGGCGTTGTGGTGGGCGCCTGTGGTCCCAGCTACTTGGGAGGCGGAGGCAAGAGACTCGCTTGAGCCCAGGAGTTGGAGGTTGCTGTGAGCTGTAATGCCACGGCACTCTACCCAGGGAGACAGCTTGAGGCTCTGTCTCAAAAAAAAAAAACAAAGACAAATCTCAAGGCTGGACTCAGGGAAGGACAAGCAGCAGTGGCTCCAGGGGCCGGCTGTCAGGTCACCGAGGGACAAGAGGGATGTGTTTTCTCCGGTCCAAGTCCTGTCTCTGCTTTAGAGACAGCCTGGCCTCTCTCTTCCTGGGACCACAGCATCCCTGGTGTTGAGAGTGGGCATGTGCGAGGGAAGGGAAGGCAGACACAAATTGGGTCCAGGGCACTTGCTTGGTGCTCTGGCAGAGTCATTCATTCATTCATTTGAGGTTGTAGGGTGCCCCAACTGTGTGCCCCCCACTGTCCTAAAATGGGAAGATAGCAGCAAATGAGAGGAACCCAAATCCCTGCCTGACAGAGCTCACATTCTAGAATGGGAAGCAGCAGAGAATAAAGAATTCCATTTTGGTGAGGGTACTAAGAGCTTCAAAAAAAACAGAAGAGCAAAGATCAAGGGCTGCCTCTGCTCAGGGAGGGCAGACCAGGCACAGCCTTTCCGAGGAGAGATGTTAAACAGATAGCAAGTAGCTGGGTGATCAAATTCCACGTGCTCAGCCACTCTCTGAAGTCATTGTTGGGGAAAGCTATGGAGAGGCTGAGATTGTTTTCCAGTGGCATACAGCACTGAAATGGGGACTTCAAACCCAGAGCTCTGGAGAAGACAGAGAAGTGCCCCAGGAGAGAGCCGAGATTCCCAATTTGTCCCCAAGATGGGGTGTGGGGCCCCACCTCTCTGCAGGAGGCCTCAGGAGCAGAGCTGGACACAGGCGCTGGCAGGGCCGCTTCCACCTGGAGAGCAGCAGGCTGGCTAGGAGCTGCCGGGAGAGGATGAGCTTCCCCACCTTTGGCTCTTTGCAGTGAACTGAATTTCACTGAGTCAAACTGGCTTCTCCCGTCCTGGCTTCTGCCAGGGCTGTGAGCAAGTTCCCCTAAGCTCCTGTCTCTACACTGGTGGGTTATTTGAAAGGCTTGTGTTTGTAAAAATGCCTGGCACTCAAGGGGCGTCAGCAGAGGTTTGTCTGTCTGACTCCACTTTGCTGGCATAGTTGTCAGGGCGTGAGCTAGGGCTGGGGTTTTGAGAAAGATTTCTCTGGATGAAGATTAGGAGAGAAAGGAAGGTTTGCTTTACTTTTCCAGGTGGAAAAGGCCAGCACCATTCAGCTACTCAGCAGGCTCCTTATTTAGGGGAAGAAGAAGATTTGGGGTGTGACCAAAGTGAACAGGGTACTGTGAGGGGGCATCAGCCTCCCTTGTTTTTAGTGCAGGCTGATAGCAGAGTGGTGGTGACAGGCTCATCACGGGAGACTGTGGTCTCCTCAGTAATTCTGCTCCTGGGGAAAGACTGGGGCTTGTAGCTTCACTCCCCTGCTGTGGTTCTTGTTCCCTCAGGAACTCCTTGAGGGTGTAAAGCCAGATTCTAAAGGCAATTTTTAGTTAGGACTAGTGATTGTAAAAGATTTTACATTTTCTTTTATCTGCTACCTCCTTTTAGATAGTGTGAAAACAGAGCTCTATGGGATGCCTGTTAGCCAAAGAGCTGATTGATTTAGCCCTTATCGAGAAACTATGTGTCGATACATTTTTTGTTATTTCACTAGCATGCAAGGCGGTACTTTCAATAGTGATTGTGGACATTCTGATCATAACTTTTTAAATAGGTGTTATTTCAGATGGAGTAATATCTGTCCAGGATTTGCTTCAAAAAAGTGCAGGAGGGGAGACAAAATTAGCCAGGGTTGAAGCTGAGTAACGGGACAGTGGGAGGTCACTATGCAAACTTTAAAGTGGAGGGATCCTCCCCTGGGAGCTGGCAAAACATGCTGAATCTGAATCAACAGAGCTTGATGGGATCTGGGCGTCTGCATTCGGAGTCTGCTGCCCACCTGGGGACCACACTTTCATTAGCTGGACATTTTATCATCTCATTCATTCACCTATATTTCCTGGGCACTGTGCTGGTGACCCTAGAATGAACCAGATCTGAGTATACCTAGGAGCTTGCAGCCGAGCAGGGAAAAAAAGACAAACACCCCAATAACTCACAACAGCACAGGCAGTTGGAGCCCCCCGGGGACTTCAGGGCAAATGTAGTGGGATTTCTGCGTAGGGAAGGGGTATCCCTGTTAGACTGGCCCAGAAAGCAGGCCCAGGGTAGGTTTGCAGGAGAGTTGAGAGGTGCTGGGAAAAATAGTTCTGTGGACTCATGTCCCTGCTCTCCCTCTTTGCAGTGGTGAGTCTGGGGCTGGCAAGACAGAGACCACCAAGCTCATCCTGCAGTTCCTGGCCATGGTCAGCGGCCAGCACTCATGGATTGAGCAGCAGGTCCTGGAGGCAAACCCCATTCTGGAGGGTAAGTGGCACCCTGGGGACCTGCCTTCCTCCCTAGCCTGCAGACTGGGGCCCTCCTGCCAAGACAGGTCATGGGGATAGGCCATTAGCCTTCGGTGACTCCTCCAGATCCTCTGGACACAAAAGAAAAGGGTAGAGGGTGCTCCCAGGCAGCACAAAGAGGAAAGACTGACAAATTCACAAGTAAATTTGAGAAATGCTGCATGAGTTTGTGCAGGTCCTTGGGGAGCAGTTGCTGGGCCCTGGTTAGGGCTGCAGGAGGTTCATCAGGGGTGACCCCTGCAGGGTGTAAGGAGGAGGGAAGCAGGAATGGTCAGGGCAGGCCTCAGACTGGGATGCTGTTGGAACATTTGGGAAAAGAAAGGGAAGAGGAAGCCAATGTGGGGAGAAGAGGATCCCCCTGCCCTGGGGTCTGACCAGGTCTTGGCCAACCTGCCCCAGAGGAGCCCTGTGCTATCCCCTAAAGTCCCCTGGTGGGGTTGGCCCAGAGCCTGTGACCTCAGTCCCAAACCTGTCAGCCACTGGACAGCACTGGCTCGCTCGTTTCTTTATGATCAACCTCAGCCCCAGCAACCCTTTTTTTGTCTCCCAGCCACACATACAAGTTTTGTCTTTTTTTGCCCTTAAGTTTTATCTTTTCAGAATGTCATGTAAATGACATCATATGGTTGGTAATCTCTTACATCTGGCAGTTCTCCTTAGCATAACAGATTTCCACATTGTTTCCCGTGTCAACAATTCTGTGCTTTGTAATGTTGAGTAGCAGCCCATCATATGGAGGTCCTGCGCTTGTCAGTTCACCAACTGATGCACTTCTGGATTGGTTATAGTTTTTAGCAATTATGAATGAAGCCTCTATGAACGGTCACATATGGGCTTTTTTGTAAACATACGTTTTTCTCTTGACTAAATATGTAGGCATGAAATTGTTGACTCAAATGACAAAGCAGCAGTGCTTTTCCCAAGAGGCTGTAGGAGTAGGAGAGTTTCACTTGTTCTGCGTCCTCATTTGCACTTGGAGCAGCCAAGAATGATCTTGTGCTACTCTGATGTGTGTGGGGCAGTACTGTCGTTTCCCCAGTGACTGATGATGTGGAGCGCCCTTTCACATCCACATTTCTCTCTGAGTGTCTTCTCTGGGGAAGTGTCTGTTCAAATCTTTTGCCTGTTCTTTTTTTGGGGGGGGGGTGAAACAGAGTCTCACAGTTCACAGCAAACTCCAGCTCTTGGACTTAGGCGATTCTCTTGCCTCAGCCTCCTGAGTAGCTGGGACTATAGGCACCCGGCTATTTTTTGATTTCAGTTTGGCCGCAGCCGACTCTGAATCTGACACCCTCAGTATATGGAGCCAGCACCCTACTCACTGAGCCACAGGTGCCGCCCCCCTTTGCCTGTTTTTTAAATGGGCTTATTTCCTTACTAATGAGTTTTAAGAATTCTTTGTATATTCTGGATACAAGAACTTTGTAAGATACTTGGTCTGCAAATATTATGTCCCAGTTGGAGGCCTGTTTTTTGTTTTTTGGGTTTTTTTTTTTTCATTCTCTTAAACAGCGTCTTTTTCAGGACAGAAGATATAAATTTTGATGACGTTCAATTTGTCATTTTTTCCTTTTAGGGATCACGCTCTTTGTGTTATAACTGAGAAATCTTTGCCTAACCTGAAAATTTTCTCCTATGTTTCTTTTCAATATTTTGTAGTTTTAATTCTTACATTTAGGTTTATGATCTAACTTTTTAAATATGATGCAAAGTATGGGTAGACTTTCTTCTCTTTCTCTCTCCCTCTTCCCGTTTTATATGTAGATATCCAATTTTTCCAGCCCTATTTGTCAAAAATACTGTTCTCCTCCATGGACATCCCTTTGCGTTTTGTTCTACAATCAATGAACCATACATGTGGGGGACTATGCCTGGATCCTCTATTCTGTTCTGCTTCTGTCTGTCCTTTCACCAGTACTACACTGTCTTGACGTCTGTGGCTCAACAGGCAGGTTTGCAATCAGATAGTGCATATCCTCCAGTTTCATTCTTCTTTTCACAGTTGGCTATTCTGGCTCGGGGCCTGTGGCTCAAGTGGCTAAGGCACCAGCCACATACACCTAAGGTGGCAGGTTCAAATCCAGCCCAGGCCACCAAAACAACAATGACAGCTGCAACCAAAATTAGCCAGGCATTGTGGTGGGTGCCTGTGGTCCCAGCTACTTGGGAGGCTGAGGCAGGAGACTCACTTGAGCCCAGGAGTTGGAGTTGCTGTGAGTTGTGATGCTATAGCACTCTACCCAGGGGACAGCTTGAGGTTCTGTCTCAAAATTGGCTATTCTGTGTCCTTTGCCCTTTCATATACAGGATGTATATCTTAAAATCAGCATGTCAATTACTGCAAAATAATCACCCACATCAAATGCTTTCTTAAAAAGGGAGCTGATCAGTCGTTCTCATCATGGCCACATGGGGTTCAATAAGTTGAATGGCTGTTTCTCTGGGAACTCTTTCCTTCATCTCATGGGACTAATGCTGGATGGTGGTATTTTCGAACTGTATCCCAATCATTAATGGGCCATGAAATCAGTCTTCTAGAACAAATGAAATACCATAGAATAGAAAATACTCTGACCTAAAATAAAAATGAAATGAAAAAGAAAGTAAATTCACGTTCAAAAGCAAGTGGTGAGAAAAAAGAAAAGAAAAATAAAATGAAAACGCCCCAACCCACCACTCTTTGTAAGAGCCAGTACTATCTTATTTTAATTATGTGGGGGGTGTGTGTGTATTTATACCAGGACATGCTGCAAAATATCTTTCTTGCTGTGGGTAACGTCAGAAAAGTTTGCAGAAACAGTTTTATGAAAAACACTTCTGGTGTTTTGTTTTGACAGAGTTTTACTCTGTCACCCTGGCTAGGGTACAGTGGTGTCATCATAGCTCACAGCAACGTCAAACTCCTGGGCTCAAGAGATACTCTTGCTTCAGCCTCCCAAGTAGCTAGGACTGTAGGTGCCCACCACCACCCCTGGCTAAGTTTCTATTTTTAGTAGAGATGGGGGGGTCTCCCTCTTGCTCAGGATGGTCTTGAACTCCTGAGCTCAAGGGATCTGGCTTGGCTTCCCAGAGTGTTCGGATTGAACCATGGCACCTGGCCTCAGAAAATACTTTTGGATCATGCTACAACACAACGCTTCCTGATCTGACAAGTGGGCCCTGGCCTGGGCCCAGTCTTGCTGCTTTCCCCCTACCCTGCCTCTGCTCTGCAGCCTGAGCCATCCTTCCAAAGCCTCTGGGAATCTCCTTCCATGCTCTCTCAAACACGTTCTTGTTTCCACCCTCACTGGCAGAACTAATTGCTAGCTTCTGAGTCTGGCTGTTCAAGGCTCTGTGACACCTGGCCCCGCCTTCTCCCTAGCCTTGTCTACCTTCCACTACAGTCCTCATGTCTCCTACACTCTGGCCAACCTTCCCCCTCTGCAAGCATACTTCATGCTTTTTGAACTCTAAGCCTGCATTTTGCCTTCCTCTTAGCACACCCTTGGCTGCCATCACTGTCTAGTGCAACTGCACCCATCTTTCACTTCTGGGCTTGGCCACCTCCTCTGAGAAGCCTTCCCAGATGACCCGCTCAAAGTAAATTTTCTCCTTTCTGCTCCCATGACGGACATTGCCCACTCGCCCTCAGCCTTCGGAAATGCCAAGACAATCCGCAATGACAACTCAAGCCGCTTTGGGAAGTACATCGACATCTACTTCAACCCCAGCGGGGTGATCGAGGGCGCACGCGTTGAACAGTTTCTCCTGGAGAAGTCCCGGGTCTGCCGGCAGGTGAGGCCTCCAGTCACCCAGGACAGGGAGTCAGGAGCTTGGGGGGAAGTTTCCAAGAGGGGTTCCCTTCCACCGCTCTCACCCCTCCCATGGCCCTCACTGGACAATAGTGGTCGCTATCTAGTATTCCAGCATAAAAAATGATAGGATTTTCTCAGTTTTGAATTTTCATCTATACAATTGTCTTTGTTCTTTGGTGCCTACTCTTCAACTCTACTAGAATTAATGCTGAGTCTGGGACAGTTCCAGGTTGTATCTTCAGCTTAGGGAAGCTGGATAATAGTGTCCAAAAGGCCCATGGGCAGGGAATGTGGTGGCATGTGGCCTGTGCTGTCATGCTGGCCTGTGTGCACAAGGTCCCATGCTTGGTTTAATGCTCTGCCATTGCCATCTCAAAATCCTCATTAACTTTTTAGCTAGGGGGCCCACAACTTCGTTTTGCCCTGGGCCGATCATGTAGTTAATTCTAAATATCAGGGATACTGATGTGTGGCACCCATGACAGCAGGATTAATGCACCCTGTGTGTGAGGGTGCTCCCATGTGATGGTCTAACACCTAACACATGCATGTGTGCAAGCGCACAGATGCAGGGAAGGTCTGGGGGAAACGCCTCCAACAGAGGGGCTGGGGCTGCGCATGAGGGTGGAGAGGCGTCCGGCACTGGGGAGAGCTGAGGAGGAGGCTCACATGAAGTGACCCTCCACCTGGTGCCAGACACGTCCCCTGTATTATCTCATTGTCTCTTTACAACCGTGAGAAGTAGATAAATCTCCTTCTCCCCGTTGTACAGATAAGGAAACCGAGTCCAGAGGAGCTGGGTCACTTGTCCAGGGTCATGGTGCTGGGATCCACCAGTCTCTCTCACCCCAAAGTCTGCCCTTTCCAGGGCTTGTACTTCTTCATACTGTGCTTGGGGAGTTCACAGACCTTGTCACCCAAAGGGATACACTAGAATGGGCAGGAAATTTCTGAAGCAGATGAGAAATTAGCCCTGCTTGTGACGAGAGACAGATTTGGAAACTGTGGCGTATCAATGCTGGGTACAGTAACAGAGGAGGAGGCGGCCTGTCCCTGTTGGTGTGGAAGCCAAGAGACCCACTTAGATATAAAAAAGGAAGTTGAAGAACAACGAATATGGTTTTGTGGGAAACAAAGAACTATTTATAGATATACTATAAGTAGATGTATTAAAAATGTCTAGAAAGGAAAATAGACCCTCGAGTGATCCTGGGGAAGGAGGGGAAGGACTTTGACGATAGGCCGGTAAGGTAAGAAACTCTCTTTTAAAACTACTGTGCATACTTCAGATGTTTGGAGTTTTACAAGAATGCATTTGTAAATGGTGTTAAAAAATATGGAAGGCCTAGGTAACCTTGTACTGTCACTAAGTGACCATGAAGAGCATGGGGCTGTGAGCAGAGGGCCTGGACCCCACGTAGTCACTGCCCAGCCTGGTCACTGGGACACAGCATCAGGGCATGGGAAGCAGTGGACATGCAAGGGGTGACCGAGCGGGGATGAGTCGCTGTTCTTGGAAGCCCAGGGTGAGGTCTGAGGCCAGCAACAAGGACAGCGAGCAGGCTGGGCAGCCCATGGGCTGATTCCAAAGTCACAGCTGATCCGGAAAGCTTGGCAGGGACAGTGCAGGAAGCAGCCTCAAGCCCCCAGGGAGCCACTCACGAGTCTGTGTGCACTGCCACCCTCCCAGGCCCCTGAGGAGCGGAACTACCACATCTTCTACTCCATGCTCCTGGGGATGCGAGCCCAGGACAAGGAGCTGCTGTGCCTGGGGATGCCCTCCGAGTACCACTACCTGACCATGGTGAGCCCCTCACGGCCAAGGAGACAGAGGGAGAAGGGCCCTGCGGCACAGCCCTGGGTACAGCTGACAGCTGCAGAAAAGCCCGGAAGGCTGGAGCTTCCCTTCCTTCCCTGCCAGCCCCCTCTGTGGGGATCACACGCCATCACATGCCTCCTTCCCCCAAGCTGTCACATGCACCCCACCCCTTCCCACAAAACTCAGTTTCCTTTGGATCTCACCGGATGACAGGCTCCCAGTACTCAGTGGGTCTTGGGGTGTCATCTACCCCTGCTCCTGCTCTCGATTTCACACCAGTCACTCTCCCTACAACATGAGCTCCAGAAGGCTGGGCCTTCCTCTGTCCCAGCCATGTCCAGCCTTGGACAGCCACTGCTCATGCTTGATGACCAGGAAGAAACATGGTCACCTCAGGGATATCTCTCCCACATGACCCTCTCTCTGGGTCCCTCACCCCAAGGTCTTCACCAGCTCTGCCTGCTCCATGGAAGTAGGGTCCTTGTAGATCTCCCTGTCACTAGTCTTGACCTCTAATTGATCACCCACCCAACAGCAAAAGGCAATTCCGCAATGTGAATCACATCTCTGGTAACAGTGCTGAGATGACTCCTGTGGCCTGTGGGGGAGACATCTAAGCTCCTAGGTGTAGTTTCCAGCATCCAACCCTCTCCCAACCTCTCCTTTCTCAAGGCTGACCTCAACTTCCCCACTGCCCCCTCCCTGCCTCCCCACTGCCTCCTCCCTGCCTTGCCCCTCCCACCCCTACCCCTATCTGCCTAGTCTGCCCTCTACCCTATGCTGCTTTGAGGATCGGATGGGGCCAACTCAACCCTCCACTCCCAAGGAAGCCTTTCCCCACTTCCCCATAGGGCTGGCCCTGGCCACTTTGCTCTGGGCACCTGTAACAGCCATGACAAGATCATTTGCTCCCTCCAGCCCCTCCTGGATGTGATGCTCAGCACCCAGGGCAGGGTCAGGCCTCACTATTTCTGAATTCCAATTAGAAGCACAGGGCCTGGACATGGTAGTCTTGGAAAGTGCTTGTTAAAGGAATGAACCCATGGTACTCCCCAAGACCAATGAGGCAGGCCTAAGTATGGACAGATGACAAATAGGGGCTCAAAGAAGCAGAATGACTGGGCCCAAGCCCCACACAGGCCAAGTGCCAGTGTTGGGTGCAAAGCCCAGGAGTGCTGTGACTGTGCCCTTGTGATTCTACCTCTGGGCCTGGATGTGGCCTTGCAAGGCCCATCGGGCGCCTATGAAGTGTCCCCTCTCACAGGCCTCCAGCTGAGTACCTGAGGCTTCTCAGCCTTGCTGGTCCCAGTACAGAGGAAGGAGGGTGGGGGGAGCCCCGTGAGCTGAGGTGCCCTGTCCTGCAGGGAAACTGCACCTCCTACGAGGGGCTCAATGATGCCAAGGACTATGCCCACGTCTGCTCGGCCATGAAGATCCTCCAATTCTCCGACTCTGAGACCTGGGACCTCAGCAAGCTGCTGGCTGCCATTCTCCACCTGGGGAACGTGGAATTCGTAGGTAATTCTGGCTTTGTTCAAACTGCACCCCTGGGGGAAGGAAGAGGGACTGGGGTGGGAGCAGGAGGACATCTCTGTGAGCTCTTACAAGAGGGCTCTTACCTGGTCCTAGTAAAGCATGTCTGAAAAATATAGCTGTGATTTGGAGGCCTCATGAAGTTAAAGCCCTCCCAAAGTGGAGACTCTGACCGATCATCCCCCACTTTTTGCTGGGACCCCAAAGGGCTATCTCCTCAGGGTGAGAGTGAACCAGGGAAAACAAATCCATGCATGAACTTTGGGCTGTCTGGGATTACGGTGCACTGACCTGTTGGTATCCCCACGCGCCTGACAGAAGTTACTGACAATCCCAGCAACCTAGATTACAAATGATTCCTTCAAATAATCTTTCAGACATAACATCCAGCATGCAGCCAGAAATAAACGGGAACAAAGGAAACAAGATATCATGAACAATAACCAGCAGAAATAATAAACTGTAGAAACAGATGCACAGAGATTTCAGATATTAGAATCACTGGGCACAGACTGCAGAGCAACTCTGTTCAGGAAAAGAAGCCAAGCTTGGGTGGCACCTGTGGCTCAAAGGAGTAGGGCGCCAGTCCCATATACCAGAGGTGGTGGGTTCAAAATCAGACCCCAGCCAAAAAAAAAAGGAAGCCAAGCTTGAAGATGTAGACAGGGAATCTATAATATAAAGAATGACATTACAGATTTTGAAAGGAACCACATAGAAATTCTAAAAGAAATAACCGAAATTAAGGACTTGATGGCTGGGTTAACAGCT
Organism: Galago senegalensis; assembly: GCA_963575145.1. NCBI lineage: Eukaryota > Metazoa > Chordata > Mammalia > Primates > Galagidae > Galago > Galago senegalensis. The sequence continues at coordinate 16,648 of CAUYTI010064692.1, forward strand.
GATTTTGCACAGGTGAAGGAAGAATGGGTGGGCTGGGGGGAAAATCGGAAAAAACTACGGCACAGCATGGAGGGACAAAAAGGTGGAGATCATAAAAGAGAAGGTAAGAGATCAAGCAGGTGCAGTGAGAAGACGTAGCCTCCTTTTAATAGGAATCCTCAAGGAATAGAGAAGGAGAACGGAGCAGAGGCAACATTGGAAGAGATTATGGCTGGTTCTAGAACAAATGAGAACCCATTCACAGAGCTCACTGACCTGTTCCGGAGCACAGGCTCAGGCCGCCATCTCACAGCAGATGAGAACCTCCCCTCCCAGCGAGGTGTAGCAAGGGTGACCTGTGTCTGCCCACCAAGTGAGGTTCTCTGGCCGGAAGAAGGCGCATGCTGACCTGAGGTGGCCTGGGGCCAGGAAGAGCTTTGGAAGCGTGGTGCAGAGGAGTGAAGCAGGCAGGGAGCATCAGTCAGATCCCACTAACAGCATTTAAAACAGGCAAAACTACAAGCTGTTTAGGGACCCCATGTACGTAACAGGAAGGTGAAGAGAAAGCAAGAGAGCCATTTCCATAAAAGGAGGGAGAGCCCTTACCTCGGTGGTGGACTGAAATAGTCTTAGCAAGAAAGGGCTGCAGGGAGGCCCGGGTGTTGGAGGGTCTATATTTGGCTTCAGTGGTGGTTACTTGGTGATGACTTAATCCATTACAACATACCTTGTGTTTTATGCACTTTTTTATCTCTCTATCTATTTAGCAATTTTTTTAAGTTTAGAAAAGAAATCAAAAATGCCTCCCTTAGTCTGGCAGTCTGTGTTAAGGTAGATGTTGTTAGCTAAAGGAGGAAGACCTGGAAGGGGAGGGGTCAGGAGGCAGTGCAGAGAGCTGGGCCTGGCTGAGCACCGGTGCTCCAATAATGTTTGCTTTGTGTGATTGAATGAATGAATGCCCAGGTTTCCACAGGTGGCCATGAGGACTGGAGGAGGCTGGTGGATCGTCTTCTCCTGGTGCCAGTGCCTCTTGGGTGCCCCAGTTCAGACTTCTCTCCCCAGATGGGCCGGCCCTTAGATCCAGGGCCCTGGTCTCTTCTAGTAGAGGGGATGTCATCTGCCACATTCGTTTGCAGCGAAGGCCTGGAGAAGGAAGCGGCCCACACCTGGGGCAGCTGTGGCTGATTTGTGGCTTTGGCTGACACAGGCCCAGGCCTCACAGGAGCCTCTGCCCCATCGTTCCTCTCTCCCTAGCTGCGGTCTTCGAGAATCTGGATTCCTCCGATGTGGGAGAGACACCTGCTTTTCCCACTGTGATGAAGTTACTGGAGGTAGGGCCAGGGCGCTTGCCAACCTCCACTTTTGTAAGGGGCCCCAGGGCCCTAGGCTTACAGACCCCTGATACCTGATTCTCATAACCTTGTCCAGGCTCTAAGCTCAATCCCTGCATAGACATTGCGGTGCCTGAGGGTGGACATAGGACAAACTGCCCGGTAACAGACAGCAGAATGACCACTTTGACGCTCCCTTTCCCTGTGTCCCCTCCTGCTGGGCAGTGCCCCTAACTTGCCATCCTTGCCCTCCACCCAGGACAACCCTGCCTGTGCCTTCATGCCCTGGGCCCCTCCAGGAGCTGCACTATTCTGGGACAGTGGCCCATGCTGAGTAGCCTATGGCCCATCTGGTTGGCCCTCCCCATCATTACCTGCACCACTGATCCTTGCCATGGAGGAAGGGTGGCAAGGGCTGGTGGGGGACCTCTGTACTAGGGATGTGGCCACATTCTCCACACCATGTCCATTGACAGTTCTGGTGGAAAATTAATAGAGTAAGAAGGGAAAAAAAAGCAATCAGATTGTGCTGTTAACATTCTATGTTGAACCTCTGGGTTTGTCTGGCTCCATCCTTCCCATATGGCGAGGCGGCCCAGGCCCACCAGACTCTCCTTGCTGCTTCAGGTCTTCAGCTTCCAGGAGGAAGTGATTTGGGTTGGGCCATCAGAACCCACCCTGACCCTGGCTTTCTAAGACACAAGCCCCTTTCCCATTCCCCAGGAGACTAGCACAGTGGTCGCCCGAGCTGGTGCATCCTTCCCAGACCCTCCACATCTCAGGGCTCCCAGGCCCCTGGCTCTGGCCCAGATCCAACCTGGCCCCAGTCTCAGGCACTGCCCACCTGCAGTAGGCACAGGGTCTCTGGTAATGATAGGGAACGAGACATGGCAGAAGCAAATAAGAGTCCTGGGCCAGGCCCTGTCCCACAGGTGTGATGCAGCCCCCACCTGCCTTCCCAGGTACAGCACCAGGCCCTCCGGAACTGTCTGATCAAACACACCATCCTTATCCGCGGGGAATATGTCACCAGGCCACTGAACATCACCCAGGCCATAGACCGGAGGGATGCCTTCGCCAAGGTACAGAGCTGCCAGAGCAGAGCCTGCATATCTTCACCTGCTGATATGGCCCTGCTCCTCATGTTGCTTGGACAGCAAGAAGGAGCAGAGTGCACTGGGCAGGTCCCAACTCTGCTGGTCACTTGCCTGGTGATCTTGGGCTTCCTAGCCTCTTGGGCCTTGGTTTCTTGCCTCTAGGTCCAGGATGATGACATCCCTAGCAGGTCTGGGACATCGATTTTACTCGCACACAGACTTTCTGGGTAAACTCAGAGAAGGGCAGCCTCCTCCAGTGCCTCAAAGCCCTGGGCCTCACCCATGTCTCCCCAGGGAATCTATGGGCACCTCTTCCTGTGGATCGTCAGGAAGATCAACACTGTGATCTTCACACCTCCTGACCAGGACCCCAAACATGCGCGCAGGGCCATCGGCCTCCTGGACATATTTGGCTTTGAAAATTTCCAGAACAATAGGTATGAAGATCTAATAGGTATGAAGCTCCCCTCTAGCTGAGCAAGCCAGGGCACCCAGGCCAGGGCAAGTCTTTCTACACCCAGCAATCCATGCCAATGCACAGCATCTCCTTTAGAGAAGGCCACAGAGCTAAAAGCCACCTCCAAGAGAGACCCCTTATCACCCCGACTGTACTGGTGAAAGTGAAAATCAGTAATGATGATTTGGCTGCAGCTGTGGGTGAGCTATCATAACAGAGAGTGGGGGAGCTGGGGAATTTGCGGACCATTCTGAAGTCTGAGTTGGGGGTAAGCTGAAGCAGGATTTCTCTGACGCGGTGTCCAGCACCCCAGACTGGATGCTGAAGAGCTGTAACCTGGAGGCAGGTCAGAAGAAATTACTGCTAGATGTGACCATAGTGGAGGCAGATGTGACCATAGTGGGGTGGGGTAGACAAGGGTAGGAAGGAGCCACACCAGGCCAGGTGATGCTCCAGGTGTCATCATATATCAGGAGGTGTCAAGTGAAGACTGTCTGACAAGCAGGCAAGTGGCGTTCTGGATGCAACCCAGCTTATCTGAGCCCAGTTCATTTAAAGCACCTGGTGGGGTAGAGGGTGGGCCACTGGCCTCAAGAAGCAGAGGCTTCTGGGCCCTGTTTGAGGAGCCCAAGAGTTAGCCTACCTTGGCATCCTGGGGCCCAAGGCCCCGTCTACAAGTGAAGTGTGTCCTGGGAATGATTTAGGATTGTCAAGACACCGCCATTCCAAGCATAAGCACACTGGGATCTCAGCCTCTCCAGGCAGGTGGCAGGGCTGGCAGGGCTCAAGTGGGATTCAGGGCATTGGTATCTGGCCCTGGGAGAGACGGGTGAGCCACCATGCACATATGCACACTTTGGAGTTTGGTTCTAGAAAATGGGGGTGTGTCTGCAGGGATCTCTCCCTGAAGGAAGGCCACCAACTGGGTTTGTGCCAGGGCTGCAGCCTGGGGGCCTAGGAAGGAGGTGCTGCTTGCACCAGGTCCCTCCCTGGTCACATCTTCTGCATTGAGCTTCTCATTGAGCAGCTCCAGGCAGTGTGCTGGGTATGGGGTACACTGCAGGCCTGTTTGGATCCTGAAAACAATGGGAAACAGGGAAGATTTGGAGCAGAGAAGAGTGTGATTGGATTTGCACATCAGAACGCGTCCTCTAGTGGCCACATGCAGAATAACTGGCATGGTGAGGCTGGAGGAGGGCAGAGCCTTTAGGAGGCCACGACTGTGCCCAGGTGAGCAGAGGCCTGGATTCAAGTGGCAGCTGAGGGAGGGAAAGAAGTAAACAGGTCAGTTCCATGGGGGAAATAGCATGGGCCAGACTTCAGACTGATGGGACTTGGGGAGGCGGCATAGAAAGGTGTCGAGCACAACTCCTTGGTCTCTAACTTGAGCCAGGGGAGGTGGGTGGAGGGACCATATCCCTAGGTAGGGAGCCCAACAGGTAGAGCAGATTTGAGGGCTTGGGGATGGAGAGGTAGGGAGCATGTCTGGTCCATGCAGAGAGGCCAGGCTGTCAATCCAAGGGTCTCTGGAATCTCATGTTGACACCAGGGTCACCTTGTCCATGGGTCTGGGGCTGCTCATGTCCACTCAGTCCTGTAAGGATGGTCTCAGTGCCAGGACAGGCAGGCCTGTCAGAGGAGCTTTCAGGGTATCTGTTTGGGGGAAATTCCAGGATAGTATACAAAAACTGCCAGGCAAACTGAGATGGAGCTGGGAGACCAAAAATGACTCAGCCAGTCTGGTGTGATTGGTTAGATGAGCTTATTAGAGGGACCTACAAGGGCACTTGCTCCTGGGTGGCACAGGAACTTCTCCCATCCACAGGATGCTTCTTGCTAACAAAATCTGCATCTGCCCACCAGGCAAATCTGGTGTTGCCTTAAATCCCTTCCCAGTGAGTGACACAGAGCTCCTTTGTATCATTGCTTATTCACAGCGAAACAAGTCCGGCAGGGGCCTTACCATCACCATGTGCCATCATATACCTTTGTTAATGTTAATGGCATTACAACCCTCCACCGGGGCACTACAGGGCTGCTCTGGAGAGGCCAGGGCCAGTCTGAGCCAGACGCTTCAAGGCAAGAGTGCCAGGCACTCTCCTACGCCCAGTAGTTATCTTAGGGCTTGCTTGAATTTGTCACAATTCCACTGAGCACTAATTCTGCTGAACCCTCTGGGCCGGCCCAGTGTTTGTTCTGTGGTGGGGAACTTGCATTTTTCCCTCAGGATCATAAGAAGCCAAAGGAAAGGACTTGATGACTGGCCAGCCTTCTCCTTTCTGTTAGTCTGCTTGCCTTGGGGGTGAGGGGAGCAGAGGGAGGGTGTGCCGGGAGGTGCGTCTGAGAGGATACAGAAGCTGCGTGTGTGGGATGTGCACCTGTGGGCAGGTAAGTCCACGGCTGTGTGCAGACGGCCCGTGATCTCATGGCTCCAGCGTGCCGCAGTGGGGCCGGGCTGAGCCCTCTCCACCCCGGGTGATGGGCTTTGCTTCCTTCCACAGCTTCGAGCAGCTCTGCATCAACTTTGCCAATGAGCACCTGCAGCAGTTCTTTGTGCAGCACGTGTTCACCATGGAGCAGGAGGAGTACCGCTCGGAAGGCATCGCCTGGGACTACATCCACTACACCGACAACCGGACCACGCTGGACCTGCTGGCCCTCAAGCCCGTGAGCATCATCTCCCTTCTGGACGAAGAGAGCCGCTTCCCACAGGTGTGTGTCTGGACTACCAACCTTCATATCGAGACTTCTGCTCATGGGTTTCTTCCTTGAAGGTGGAAAACTCCAGTTGGGTGGACCCCTTGTTTCTGGAGTTGCCAAAACCTCTACCAAGAATAAAAATGACAGCCTCAAGCCTCAACCTCACCAGACCCTCCTCTTTTTCAAGGCTGCCTCAGGCCCGCCCCCTCACAAAGGCTTCTCTGACTGCTGGGGTGCCTGGGCAGTTACACAGATGGTGGAGCAGGACAGCTGGTGGCCTCTGCTTCCAGCCCAGCCCTTGCTCACCGCAGGTTGCTTACCCCTAGGTGTTACTCTCCTCTGTCTGTGCAGAGGCCCTCAGTCATTCTGAACCCAGGTTGCTTTGTCACCATGAGGCAGCCCTTGAGCCTGCGGGTGGGCTACTTGACCTCCTTGTGGCTGGGCTCTCGGACCTCAGCCCAAAGGGCATCTGGGTTCTTCCAGGGGACTGATATCACCATGCTGCAAAAACTGAACAGCGTCCATGCAAACAACAAGGCTTTTCTGCAGCCCAAAAATATCCACGACACCAGATTCGGGATTGCCCACTTCGCGGGAGAGGTATACTACCAGGCAGAAGGTGAGGGCGGCTCCTCTCACACACCTTCCAAAGAAAGATCAGGCTCCAGGGGGACTGGAAAGGAAGTGGAAAGGGTGAGGTTATCCTGCAGATCCAGCAATGGGACAGAAACATGAGTAGTGTGGAGAGGGTTGTCCTGCAGATCCAGTAATGGGACAGAGGCATGAGTAGTGTGGAGAGGGTGAGATTATCCTGCAGGTCAAGCAATGGGACAGAAGCATTAGTAGTGTGGCTTTTACTGGAGAGAGGAAGTGGGGTTGGCCAGCAATGTTTTGTTTGATTTGGTTTGGTAATAGCTATACTGAGATATAACTCATATTATTCACCCATTTTAAGTGTAGGATTCAGTGGTTCTTAGCGTATTCACAGAGTATACTCATGGTTGCCACCATGTTAGAACATTTTCCTCATTCTCCACCCCCCCAAATTTCCCCATTGGCCATCACTCCCCTTTTCACCCCAATGCTGGGCAACAACTGATCTCTGTCTCTCTGTGTCCACCTATTCTAGACATTTCATACAAATGGAACTACACCATAAGTGTTCTTCTGTGACTGGTTTCTTTCACAGCGTAATTTTTTCAAGGTTCCTCCACGTCACGCATGTCAGTACTTTTTATTGCAGATTAATATTCCATTGTATGGATACTTTATCTCTCTAGCGGCTGATGGACATTTGGGTTGTTTCCACTTTTTGGCTATTATGTGTAATGATGCTGTGAGCATCCATGTATAATTGGTTTTTTTGAGACAGAGCCTCAAGCTGTCTCCCTGGGTAGAGTACCGTGGCATCACAGCTCACAGCAACCTCCAACTCCTAGGCTCAAGCAAGTCTCCTGCCTCCGCCTCCCAAGTAGCTGGGACCACAGGCGCCCGCCACAACCCCCGGCTATTTTTTGGTTGCAGCCGTCATTGTTGTTTGGCGGGCCTGGCTGGATTCAAACCCACCACCTTAGGTGTATGTGGCTGGCGCCTTAGCCACCTAAGCCACAGGCGCCAAGCCCATATATAAGTTTTTATGTGGACATATGTTTTAATTTTGCCTGGGTATGTGCGTGTATATATATAACCATTTTGACTTAAGTTTTGGATGTGTTAAGGGAGGCTCAGTAATGATTTTGGTCTTGCGGTGTTCAACCTACTGGTGTGCTTAGAAGAATGAGAAGGGTGGCCGGTGTGCTGCTGTGATCAGGAAAGCTGGATGCCGGAGGGCCCCTCCCTGTGGCTCATGTGGAGAAACGAGGAGGTGCCAGTCTCCAAACTGGAGACATGGATCCAGATAGATTCTTGCCTAGCAGGGCTGCTCTGCTTATGTAGAGGAGGTGAGGTGTCAGGAGGTCAGGGGAAGAAACAGGGCAGCTCCTTCTGTTCCTACCAGATCCTCCTGGCTTTGGACTCTTCAGAAAGGGAAAGGCTAGAACCAATGGGACCTGCAGGGTCCCAGGACACAAAGACGTTGCACCCTTCCCCCACCTTCCATGAGCAAGTCAAGGCTATGTTTTATTTTTTGAACTGACATGAATCTTATACGCATGCTGTTTTTAAGGTAGCTTCTTTCTAGATTTTCTGATTGCAAATGCTAGAGATATCTCTTAAAGACAAGCCTCCATTTTTTTTTTTTTTATCTTGGGTGACCTGCTATGCTGATGACCTTGGCTGCATTTACTCTGCCTGCTAGAGCTGAGCCCAGGAGTGCCTCTACCCTCTCCTTGACCCCCAAACACCCAAGGAGCTCCCCACCCCAGGGTGGAGGAGGCTCTGCCTGATCTTAGAGGTTCAGGGTGTCATTGAGTGTCTGCCCCTCCCAGAACCTTGTGCAGCCATCCCTGGGCACCTGCAGGCAGAGGTGGGGAACAGGTTCCCTTCCCCTTTCCCACCCTGACACAGCCAGGGTCCCAAGACCCATACCAGGCTGTGCAGGTGTGTCCAGAGTGTGCCTTGAAAAGGTCGGGTAGCGTAAAGAGGGCAGGGTGACAGAGGAAAGTGATGCCCTGGGGAGTTGGCCCTTGGACACCAAGGAGGGCAGCCCCTGGCCTCATCTAAGCAGCTCATCTTCAGCACCTTCTAGTGTGCTTCTGCCCCTACTCCAGGGCTAGGCCATGCTTACCCATGGCTGAAAGGGAAAAGTGAGGTCTTCTCTGCCCAGGAGCCATACCTGCTTTAGTGGGCTCAGGCTACAGGGACAAATGTCATAGGCTGGGTGGGTTAAATTACAGAAATCCCTATTTCCCAGTTCTGAAGACTAGGAGTCCGAGATCAAGGTGTGGGCAGGGTTGGTCCCTTCTGAGGTCTCTGGTTTGGGTGTGTAGATGGCCACCTTCTTGCTGTGTCTGCACATGGCCTTCCCTCTGTGTATGTGTCCTAATCTCTTCTCACTATGACACCAGTTATACTGGATTCATGACCTCATTTCTGCCTCAATCACCTCTTTAAAGGCCCCATCTCAAAATACAGTCATGTTCTGATGTATAGAGAGTTAGGACTTCAACATATGAATTGGGGGGGGGACACAATTCATCTTATAACACTACCCCTCCCCCATTTCTGGAGCCTCAGTTGTCAGGCCAGAGGGGCCTGATCCCTAGAAGGACCTCCTAAGGCCCTTCTGAGGCAGAAAGAAGCTAGTGGCTTAGATGGGGTTGGAGTGGGGATGGGGATTGTGGTTGAAAATGTAGACAGTTGCAGCAACCTGGTGCTGGGTGGAGATAAGGGGCCATGCCAGGGTGGAAGGGTAGAAAGTGTGTCTTCAATGTGGCCATCCTGGAGTAGGGGCTCCTCCAGGCATCCTGTGTCCCCACCCCACTGCTCTCTTCTTCCCAATGGGTTGTGATGATGACTGAGTTGGGCTAATGGGTGGACCTTTCTGTCCCCACAGGCTTCCTGGAGAAGAATCGAGATGTGTTGAGCACAGATATCCTCACCCTTGTTCATTCGTCCAAAAACAAGTTCCTGCGGGAGATATTCAATCTGGAACTGGCAGAGACCAAGCTGGGCCGTGGAACCATCCACCAGGCAAAGTCAGAGAGCCAGCTCTTTAAGGTGGGCTCCTAGGCCCCCTCCACTCCTGGTCTGTCACTCCCGAGGGCCACAGGTCCAGGCAGATGTGCACAGAGAAGACAGTTTTACTCACCTCTGGGTCCCCAGGATACAGCCAGGTACCTGTATACAGTAGGCACCTGGGAAACCTATAATGGATAGATGGATAGATGCCCCGCAGGGACCTTGATAGAAGCCCTCCCTCTGCTGTGGGTCAGCCATGTCCCTGGTGGCAGCTCCCCAGCCCCAGTTATACCCTGTGCTTCTGCCCGCAGTCTATGGACTCTGCCAAGCGGCCTTCCACCTTGGCTGGCCAGTTTAAGCAGTCCTTGGACAAGCTGATAAAAATCCTGACCAACTGCCAGCCCTACTTCATCCGCTGCATCAAGCCCAACGAATACAAGAAGCCACTGGTAATGGGGAAGGCTGGGGGCATGGGTGGGAAGGGGGTGTTTCAGCTGTTAGCTGCCCCCACCCTATACATGAGGAGGCTGGGGTAAGGCAACCGTCTGGGTCAGTCCTCTTAGTCCTGCCATCAGCTTCTGTAAGTGCTGGCCAGGCTCTTGGCTTACCTGAACCTCAGTTTTCTCTTCCATGAAGTCAGATTCACTTCTGCCTGCAGGGGTGCAGGGAGAATTGGCGTGAGCTCTGCAGCACATGTCCTGTGTATAAACCATGCTCAATAAGTGGCAGCAACCGCTCCTAGAACTTCAGGGGCTCATCCCACTCCTGGTCACCTACTCACCAAGCCCCTCCTGTAGTGAAGGGGGTAGAAGCCTGTTGGCCGCCCACCAGGGGTTCCTGCTCCATGGGCTGGGGACTCCTCAAAGTGTGAGATGCCATCTGAAAGGATATTAAAGAGCTCAAAATGATCTTATAAGGAATAAATATTACATTAAATGAAATGCCTTTTTGAGAAGAACAAAACTATCTGAAATTTGATTTGCCCATGAAATCCAGACTGTATCTCCCTTCTTGCCGCAATAGGAAGACGTGAGACTTCTCTTGTTCCTTAACTACTGGGGAAAGTCACTGTGCTCCCAGAGACCTCTGTCCCCCCTCTTTGGGAGCTGCAGCACAGGAGGCCTAAGGCTGATGGTCGCTTGCTGGGCAGGAGGGGCGCCTCTGGCTAGGATGTAGTTCCCTGGTAGCAGCTGCCCTGTGGCGTGCTGTAGGGGAACTGGGCTGAGGGGCCAGGCAGGCTCATCCCCTCTTCTCTAGAGTGACACCTCAGATGCTCATCTTTCTTTCTCTTTTTTTAGAATAGTTGGATTAAGGTTTATTTATAGTTTATTGAATTCTGTCAGTAAGACAAACAGAGAGTATTACATACTTAGAAAAGATAAATCTACTACTTAAAACTATTTTTAAATAGTTTTTTATGGCAAGACATTTATAATTTACTTTTGGTTGTTTTGAAATGTACCCTTGCATTGTGCACATTAGGCAAGACCCCAATAAATACCCTCCCTCCTCCCTCTACTGGCCCTCCCCTGCCCCCTCCCCTCTCCCTCCTCTGCCCCCATTCTTGCTGGACTATATTTGTGTTTTAGCATTTGTATGAATGTGTAAGTGATTATATATTGGTTTCCTAACAGTATTGAGAACATTGGATACGTTTTTTTCCTTTTTTTTGAGACAGTCTTACTTTGTCGCCCTTGGTAGAGTACCGTAGCATCGTAATTCACAGCAATCTCAAACTGTTTGGCTCAAGTAATTCTCTTGTCTCAGCCTTCTGAGTAGCTGGGACTACAGGCGCCCTCCAAACACCCAGCTACTTTTAGGGATAGGGTCTTGCTCAGGCTGGTCACAGGTAATCCACCCACCTCAGTTTCCCAGAGTGCTAGGATTATAAGCGTGAGCCACCGTGCCTGGCTTTTTTCCCATTCTTGAAATACTTTACTAAGAAGAATGTGTTCCAGCTCCATCCAGGTAAACATAAAAGATGTAAAGTCTTGGCTCGGCACCTGTAGCTCAAGTGGCTAAGGCGCCAGCCACATACACCTAAGCTGGCAGGTTCAAATCCAGCCCGGGGCCACCAAACAACAATGATGGCTGCAACCAAAAAAATAGCCGGGCATTGTGGCAGGCGCCTGTAGTCCCAGCTCCTTGGGAGGCAGAGGCAGGAGAATCGCTTGAGCCCAGGAGTTGGAGGTTGTTGTGAGCTGTGATGCCACAGCACTCTACCCAGGAGGACAGCTTGAGGCTCTGTCTCAAAGAAAAAAAAAAAAGATGTAAAGTCTCCATCTTTTTATGGATGCATAGAATTCCATTCATGGATCGATAGGCATTTGGGCTGCTTCCACAGCTTGGCAATTATGAATTGGGCTGCAGTAAACATTCTAGTGCAAATATCTTTGTTGTAAAATGATTTTTGTTCATCTGGGTAGATACCTAGTAATGGCATTGCAAGATTAAACAGTAGGTCAACTTTTAGTTCCTTGAGAATTCTCCATACTTCTTTCCAAAAAGGCTGTATTAGTTTGCAGTCCCACCAGCCAGTAAAAGTGTTCCCTTCTCTTCACATCCACACCAACCTCTGTAGTTTTGAGATTTTGTGATGTGGGCTACTCTTACTGGAGTTAGATAATATCTCAAAGTGGTTTTGATTTGCATTTCTCTGATGTTAAAGATGATGAGCATTTTTTCATGTGTTTTTTTCATCTATCATCTTCAGTGAAGTTTCTGTTCAAGTCTCTTGCCCACCAAGAAATGAGGTTGGTTGTTCTTTTCTTATTGATTTGAATTCTCTGTAGATTCTAGTTATCAGATCTTTATTGGAATCATAACCTGCAAAAATCTTCTCTCACGCTGAAGGCTGTCTGTTTGCTTTACTTGTAGTGCCCTTAGCTGTGCAGAAGCTTTTTAGTTGATCAGTAATACATTTTTGGTGTTGCTTCAATTGCCAGGGAAGTCCTCCTCATAAACTATTTCCCCAGGCCAATTTCTTCAAGTGTTTTTCCTGCACTCTCTTCTAGTATTTTTATAGTTTCGGGTCTAAGTTTAAATCTTTTATCCGGTGAGGATCAATTTTTGTTGGTGGTGAAAGGTGAGGGTCCAGTCACACCCACCGTGCAGAGCGCTGGGAAACTGCCTGTAGGAAAGGCTCAGTAAATAGCAGCTGAGGGCGGGGCCCAGGCTGTGCGATGTGGCTGGAGCCCTGCGCCTGGCTGCCATCCTCAGCCTCACAGGTAAGTATTGGTGCCTGCTGGAGGCTTGCCCAATTGGAGGGCATTTGCCTGAGCCCCCAAGAGACCCCCTGGCTCTAGGTGGAGGGGGGGTCCCTAGAGGCCAAGCCATTGCAGTCTTGGGACCACTGCGGAAGCCCAACACCCAGAGGAAAGCATCACGCCCAAAGTCCTCTATGCCAGCCTCCTCCGCCTCCAAGCAGGGGACAGCTCAGTTCCCCGGCCAGCTGCCCCCTCCAGGTATCCCTCCTTCATCCATCTCAGGGGAGGGAGAGACTAAGCTAACTAGAATAATTTCTGCCTCTAAGTGTGAGATTGATTTCTTCATTCTGCTGCTGTGTGGGTGGCGCTGAGGCTGGAAATGCCAGCGCCCAAGCAGACGCTCAGGGAGGCAAGCACAGAACTCTGTGTCCCCGGTACTCTGCGTATCTTGAGAGCGGTGGAGTGTGTGCTGTGTGGCCACGGTGGAGAGCGCGGCCTCTGCACTCAGTCACCGCGTCCGCCCGCAGCTCTTCGACCGGGAGCTGTGCTTGCGGCAGCTGCGCTACTCAGGCATGATGGAGACCGTGCTCATCCGAAAGTCGGGCTTCCCCATCCGCTACTCGTTCGCAGAGTTCTCCCAGAGGTTCCGCGTGCTGCTGCCCAGCGACGTGCGGGCTCAGGTGCGCCACCGTCCGCCGCTCGCGCGATCAGGGCCCCCTCTGCACAGTCCTCGTCCTCCCCCTCCACCTCAGGCACCTCCAGCCCCAGTGCCAAGGGCCTCCTACTGCCCCCTTAGTGCCCAGGCCCTCAGCCCCACCAGGATCTCAGTCCTTTCCCTTCCCCCTTCCTCCCGCCCTCCCCTCTTGCTCTCCCAGCACCACTGGCTCGCTCCGGGGCTGGGGGACCCCAGCAGCTGAAGCACACTTGCAGTTTTACAGCAAATGCTGTTCCCACGGGGCAGAAAGTCAGGGAGCTGAGGTGTGGCTAGGGACCATTTAGGACCAGGGAGTCCTTCCCCTCCTGCCTGAACCCTCAGCCATCCAGAAGTTTGGCCTGGTCTGGGGCTAAGTATTGAGGCCCCTGGACAAGGGATGCCCGTGACCCTGAAGCCTGGGCCCGGTCTGCCCACCTAGTTCAGCTCCTTGACCTGATGTGCCCTTTGTGCCTGTCCCCAGGGCAGCCCCTGGCAGTGGAGCCGGTGGGAATAGGAGGAAGATACCCATCCCCAGACCTCACCCTCCAAGGGGGTCTCTGCTTCAACATGCTCAGAGCCAGCCCTTTTTCTTTTCTTTCTTTTCTGTTTTTGAGCCAACCCTTTTCCTATTTGGCAGCTTAAAGACAAGTTCCGCGAAATGACCATAGGCATTGCTGACATGTGGCTGGGGACAGACAAAGACTGGAAAGTGGGCAAGACCAAAATTTTCCTGAAGGTGAGACCTGGAGAAACCAGCTTCCTAGAGCATGTGGGACCGGTCAGCTCCTGCACCAGGCCTGGTGTCTCTACTCGTGTGCCCTGAGCCAAGGCCACTGGTGCCAGCTCTGTGCCCTTTGGGAGTCCCAGGCGTAGAGTCATGGTAGGAGCAATCATGGTGGGGGAAACACCTGGAATGGCCAGCCCAGAGTCTGGGGGTCCAGGACGTTTCTTGGAGAGGAATCCCTAGGGCAAGATGGGAAGGAGGTGCTTCCCAGACACAGCCCAAGAGCACTAAGGGACTCAAGCTGGGCTCCCCATGGGCTCAGAACAGGCTGCCCTCGTGCCGGGGGTCAGAGCCTGCAGCAGGGCCTCCAAGCCTCTCCAGAGCCCACAGAGGGCAGGCACAACAGTGGAAGGCTGCAGTGTGTTGACTCTGTGAACTGACTTGTACCTAGTTGGCTCATACAAGCCTCACCACCACCTGCCTCCCCCACAACAGACAGGAGCCTGAGGTCAGGTACAGGCAGCCTTGTGGCCCTCCAGGATTGCCAGTTGGGTCAAAGAACCACCAGGGAGAGACTCTCCTGTGCCCTATCCTCCTAACACTGGGGACAAGCACAGGGAGAGGGAAGAGGAAGAAGAGATGGGCCAGGAGGCTGCCTTGCCAGCTCACTGAGCCCACCCTCCCCATCCCCACTGCTCCTTCTTCTTTCCCCATAGTGACTGCCTAGTTGCCGTCATCATCCTACAGGAACCTCCTGGCCCCAGCCCTCAAGTCGGTCTGTGTATGCATTAGTCAGGCTGGTGCTGGGCTCTGGGGCTCAGACAGGGAAAAGAAGCAGAGGGCTTGTGATTTGGCTGGGAGGTGAGGCCTGCTTCAGGCACTGCCAGAAGCGTGGAACAGGTGGCAAGGGCCACAGGGGCATTGGGGTGAGGTCAGTGTGGAGAGATGGCCAAGGAGGCTTGAGGCCACTCCTGGCTGTGGTCCATCTCTGTTGCCCAGTGCATGTGATGGGAAGTGTGGTCCAGGCAGGAAGGGCCATTGAGGCTCCAGCCTCTCACAGTTCACAGGAGGGCCACCCTGCTCTGTGTCTGCAGAGATAGCCCTGTCTTCCTGGGGCTGAGATGCCAGATCTTTGCCTGTCACCCTGGGGCATGGTGACACCCAGGAATGAATAAGGCCCATCTGTCTCAGACCCTGAGTCCAACTCACGGGTTGCCAGAAACATTTTTATACTGAGCAAGCATAGGTTTTATATGGTCAAATGCAAAGTGGAGTGCTCAGCTTCACATAAATGTGTCCCCTCTTGGATTCCTCGGAGTGGAAATGAAGGTTGGCAGGTTAGATTAGCAGGTAGAGGAAGGTGAAATGGGAGTCCTTGAATCTGAGCTGGGAGGTGTAGCTGCAGCTCCTGTCTCTCAGCCACATGCTGGTCTGAGGGTCCCTTCTTTAGCTTGAGAGACACTGCCTTCTGGGGACAGCATCCCAGCCCAGGAAGGGGGTGCAGAGATGAGGGCAGGACAGCTCTGTGATGGCTTCTCTCCTGTTCCCAGGATGACCAGGACAGTCTGCTGGAGATACAGAGGAACCAGGCCCTGGACAGAGCGGCAGTCAGCATCCAGAGAGTCCTGCGGGGCTACAAACACAGGTACTGCCCCTCCCCAAGTCACCACTTGCCATGTCCCCCACAAACTGGGGTCACATGTTCCTGCAGGAAATGTTGTGCCACTTCCTTCAGCCTTCTGTGGTTTCTGATGAGAAACCCACTGTCATTCAAAGTGGTTTTCCTCCTGTAGGTAACGCACTGTTTTCCTCTCATTGCCTTCCTGATTTTTTGCATTTGGTTTTCAGAAGTATGACTATGATGTGTCTTGGTATGGATTTATTTGGATTTATTCTGCTTTGAGATTGTTCAGCTTTTTGAATCTGTAAGTTTATGTCTCTTGCCAAAGTTATAACCTTTCAGCCCTCATGTCCTCCATTTAGCTTTTTTAGAGCTGCCACTTTCTTCTTTCCTTCCAGAACTCTGATGACATCAACACTAGACCCTTTGCTGGAGCCCTGCTGGTTCCTGGGGCCCTGTTCATTTTCTTTCCATCTATCACTCCCTGTTTTTCAGGCTGAGCAATTTCTGCAGTTCTGTCCTCACACTTACTGATTCTTTCCTCTTATCTCCAGTCTGCTGCTGAGCTCATTCAGTGAGGCGAGTTTTTCTTTTTCCAGTTAGGATATTTTTTAGTTCTAAAATGTTCCTTTAGGTCTACTTTATATCTTCTTTTTTTTTCTTTTTTTTTACTGATTCTTTCTATGTTCTTATTTATTTCAAATGTGTTCAAAATTTCTCACTGAAGTGTGTTTACATCCTACACATTTTGTCAGATTTAGACCTAAGGGGTATTTCCCCCTAGATAGGGTCTCATTCTGACTCACCTCATCCCATTAATCACAGATGTTCTTAATGAAGAATCTAGACTGGTGAATCCTTTCCAGAAAGTTCTCAATTTTCTTTGCCTAGATCCATCAGAGGAATCTCTACTATGGCAGCTATAGCCTTAATAAGTGTATTTCTTAAATAGAAGACTTCAAAGTCAAAATTGCTTCTTGGCCCATGGGCTGCAGGACAGATGTTGTGTTAGCAGGTGTGAAAACATCATTAGTCTTCAGGATGGATGTTGTGTTAGGAGGCGTGAAAACAGCAATCTCTTTGTACGTTATCAGAGCTCTTGAGTGACCAGACGCATTATAAGTGAGCAGAAATATTTGGAATCTTTTTTTTTCTTTAAGCAGTAGATCTCGACATTGGTCTTAAAATATTCAGTGAATAGTACTATAAATGTGCTGTCATCCAGGGTTTGTTGTTCCATTTCTAGAGCATTGGCAAAGTAGATTTAGCATAATTCTTAAGGGTGCTAGGATTTTCACAATAGTAAATGAGCACTGGCTTTAACTTAAAGTCACCAACTGCTTTTTTTTTTTTTTTTTTTTTTTTGACCAGGGCTAGGTTTGAACCCGCCATCTCCAGCATATGGGGCTGGCGCCCTAACCTTTTGAGCCACAGGTGCTGCCCATCACCAACTGCTTTAGCCCCTAACAAGAGAGTCAGCCTGTCCTTTGAAGCTTTGAAGTCAGATACTGACATCTCCTCTCTATCAACATCTTAACTGGCATTTTTTCCCAATATAAGCCTATTTCATTGACATGGAAAATCTTTTCTTTAGGTAGCCACCTTCAATTGTCTTAGCCAGATCTTCTGAATAATTTGCTGCACCTTCTGCATCAGCCCTTGCCGCTTCACTTTGCTCTCATGGTGTTATGGGCATATGGAGATTGTTTCTTTCCTTAAACTTCATGAACCAACCTCTGCTAGCTTCAGACTTTTCTTCTGCAGCTTCCTCACCTCTCTCAGCCTTTACAGAAGGGAGTTAGAGCCTTTCTCTGGATTGGACTTTGACCTAAGGGACTGTTGTGGCTAGTTTGATCTTTCCAGATCAAACTTTCTCTGTCTCAGCAGTAAGGCTGCTTTGCTTTCTTATCATTTTATGCTCACTGGAGGAACACTTTTAAAAATTTCCTTCAAGAACTTTTCCTTTGCATTCACAACCCGCTGTTTGGCACATGAGGCCTGGCTTTCATCCTTGGTAGGCTTTCCACATGCCTTCCTCGCTGAGCTTCATTATTTTTACCTTCTGATTTAAAGTTAGAGACTTGCAAGTCTTTCACTTGAACATTTAGAGGCCATTGTAGGGTTAACAATTGGCCTGATTTCAATATTGCTGTGTCTCAGGGAATAGCAAGGCTGGAGGAGAGGTAGAGAGGGGAATGGCCAGTCTGCAGAGCAGTCAGACACACATTGATCAAGTTTGCATCTTACATGCTGTGGTTTGTGGCACCTCAAAGATCATAGATCACCATAACATATGTAATAATAATGGAAAAGTTCGAAAAGAGGCTACCGCAACAGGAGGGATTTTAAGAATTAACAAAATGTGATCCAGACACGGAGTGATCACACACTGTTGGGAAAAAATCATGCTGATAGACTTGCTTGACACAAGGGCCACAAACCTTCAGTTTGTAGAAATGCAGTATCTGTGACATGCGGTTAAGTTACAGTACGTGAAACGCAGTATGTCTGTAGAGCTGTCTGCACCAAACTTGCCTGGAGGTATCTCTGCCTCTCTGTGTCCAACCCTAGTGGCTGGAGAAGGGGGTCTGGCAAGTAACAACTAGTTAGGAATGAATTTTATCCCTTCATAGTTTAAGGGGCATAGAGAAAAATGAAGAAGAGTTTTTTGATTACTTTAAAAACTGGGCTGTCATTATTCACAAATTTGGGTTGTCTGCAATAGATTTTATGTTCTTCATCTGCCCGTGTCTTTTGGTCTAGAAAGGCTGCTGAGAAAATGTATTGTTTTCATTTTACCAACTTTGTAATCCTTCTTTCCTTTGAAATCAATTTCCCTACAAAGGAGTCCAAACTCTGGGGTTGTTCCACGACTCCAGCTTACATTTCCTCTCCTAGGCAGGAGTTCCTGAAGCAGAGGCGGGCAGCCGTGACCCTGCAGGCCGGGTGGAGAGGCTACTGTGACAGGAAGAATTTCAAGCTGGTGAGAGAGCTCCCTGGTAGGCTGGGCCCGCATGATAAGTGGATGACTGTCGGGTAAAAGACAATTTTTTTAAAAGACTTTGTTGGTCTTGGTAGAGTGCTGTGACATCATGCATCATAGCTCCCAGCAACCTCAAACTCTTGGGCTCAAGCCATCCTCTTGCCTCTGCCTCCTGAGTAGCTGGTACTACAGGCTCCCACCCTCCACATGCTTGGCTATTTTTAGAGATGGAGTCTTGCTCTTGCTCCGGCTGGTCTTGAACTCCTGAGCTCAAGCAATCCACCTCGGCCTCCCAGAATGCTAGGATTATAGGCATGAGCCACTGGTCCCAGCCTTAAAAGACAAATTTTTGAAGTTTGTTTTTCCAAACCAGAGATCTCATGCAGGAAGGATCAAATCACTCAGAGGTGCAATCAGACCTCAGCCTCCCATGTTTTCTAGCCTACTGTAGTCTCCAGCCTGTGGCTTGTGACCTCCAAAATATTCTCCTGAAGAATTCTGAGCATCTCCAGAGCTAGACTAGGTGTCATGCTCTGAAATGAAATAATGCCTGTCCCTTCCCAACTTACAGGGAATGACATAAGTAAATGAATTGGTTATTCTGTTTCAAACACTCCTTCCTGATTTATCTTTTAACCACAGGCACTTGCTAATGAGTAACTGATCAACAAATTCACTAGAGCAACTGGAACATGATCTCTTTCCTTTTGCATGGACATGACTGTGGTTGTGACATACAGTGGTCACATCAGCAAGACTGGCCCAGGCCTTTCTGCATTCCATGCTCACAAAGGGCACAGTAGTAGTTGACCTGTATGGGAAGGCTCCTTGGGGCCTGTTGCTCTGTATGTGCCATTTTATTTAATATTAAACCAACCATATAGTCAAGGGACTGAGGAGGGTTAGGTGGTTTCCCCCAGAGCACACAGTTAAAAGCTAAAGAGCTGGGGTTTGGATGCAGGGTTATATGACTTACAAGGCCTGAAACCAACCCATTGGGTTGGTTTTAAGAAGCCGACAAGACTTGTCACGAGGTCTCAGGGGCTGCTGTTGCCCAGGGATGTCTATAGTCCAGAGGCAGATGTTCATTCATTTCTCATTTCACTTTTATTTTAAAGGTGCCCTGACAGTCTAGCTTGATGGAGCTGGCTGTAGGGCTCCACACAGGTGTGCTCCCTCTGACATGTTTGCTGGCTTGGTTGGCAGATGTGAAAAACACTGCCCACCTCTGGAATCCTCTTGCCCATATGAAATCCAATCTGATTCTCTCTGTCCATGGCCCCCAGGAGACCACTTTATGATTTATGTTATTTTACAAATGCTTGTTTAGCACTTATTTGCAGTTCAGGTTCTATCCTAGGTACCTTGCAAGCAATAACTCTCTCAATGTGCTCACACTTATAGGTGTGTGCAATTCTAACACCAGCTCTTTGCCAAAAAGCAGCTGACTATTAAGCTGCTCTGCAGCTTAAGCAGTCTCTGTTTCCCAGAGGGCCTTCCCACCCTTGAGCCGGCCTCCCTCTTGCCTCTGCAGATCCTTGTGGGCTTTGAGCGCCTGCAGGCCATTGCACGGAGCCATCTGCTGGCCAGGCAATACCAGGCCATGAGGCAGAGAGTGGTCCAGTTGCAGGCCCTCTGCAGGGGCTACCTGGTGCGCCAGCAGGTTCAAGCCAAGAAGAGGGCGGTGCTGGTCATTCAGGCCCATGCCAGAGGCATGGCTGCCCGGCGGAGCTTCCAGCAACGGAAAGCCAGTGTAAGTGGTCACCCAGCCTCTTGGGCAGGTGGGGCTGGCAGCAGTCCAACTGGACAAAGGAAGGCAGGAGGAATGGGCGGCCATAATGGCACTCTCACCAGAAGCTCCTTTGGAAAATCCTCACCCTCAAGTTAAAAATTACTCAAGAACATGACAAGGATATAGGAGGCAAATTAGGAGGCACCTTCTGGGCTGAAAGACAAGAGACAGCTCTTTCCTGTCTCTGGCCAAAGTCAGTTCTACAGTAGTCCATCACACCTTGGAACCTTGGTCACCTGTGAGAGCTTACAGGCCATAGCATGGGAGAGGCATCCAATGGGCAGGGCAACCTTAAGCTGGGATCCTGGAGGTTAAGCTCCCTAATCTCCTCTTCACTTTAGGGGTAATTTTTCAGGCAGGGATGGTTGGTTCCCCAGGAAGGCCAGATGAGCTTTGAGAGGCTACCTTTCCATGGAGGGAGCAAAGGCCCTGGTTATTGGGCTGTGCATGGCAGCTCCAGGGACAGAGAAATACCAAGGGAACTGCCCTGTGTCTGGGAAGCTGGGAGGACAGGGAGTAGGGGAGAGGGGGTGGCACCAAGATACATCCATTTGCATTTTATACCTCAGTTCTGGGGGTCCCTGGAATTTGAGGTGGTGTCTCAGAGCCATGAGGAGGAAGAACAAGCCAGCAACCTCACTTCTCTGGACCTCTTATTTATACTGGGAAATGGAAAGCCTTGGCTGGTTGATCTCTAGCCACTCTTGTTGGTAAAATCTATTATTTTAGAGCAAAACGTTGATTGGACAAATGATGGCAGGATGAGGCTTACTTGGCTTCAGAAAGTGCTTGCTCTGTGAGGTAGGCAGAGCTGGGTTCATGGTAACCTCCTCCCAAAGGGCTGTGTGCAGGCACCGCTGGTCATCCCGGCAGCAGAAGAGCAGAAGAGTCAAGGTGCCCTCCCCACCACAAAGCGCAAGTCCATCTACGACACCATCACCGACACAGAGATGGTGGAGGAAGTGTTCGGCTTCCTCCCTGCCATGATTGGGGGACAGGAGGGCCAGGCCTCACCGCTCTTTAAGGTGAGACCAGCCTGTGTTTCCAAGTCTACCCAGGCTCCTTGAGAAGCCAACCAACTAGGGGAGCTGCCTGGGAGTGGCGAGGTGTGTGCCACAGCCCGAGCAGTCCCAGGAGGAGGGGAGTGAATGTGGGTTTCTGCAGCCAAACCCCTTCCCACTGCAGTACTTCCCAGAGCCTTTTCTCTCCCAGTGTCCCGTCTGTCACGCAGCATCCCCAGCCCACCCCTGAGTGCCTTGGCGACTGCCTTCTGCTGAATGTGACCTTAAGGCAGAATGTAGGAGGAGCAGCACCCCAGCTGTCCTCTGTGGACCCAAACTACACTCTGCCTCCTCCCTTGTGTATCAGGCAGCAGACACTGAGACCCCTCCGCCAAAAGCTCAGTCCCCTGCCCTGAGGGAAGTGGGGAGGGGATGGGGGAGTGTATGGCCCTGTCTGCAGGGCAGGCTGTTCAGGGTCCTGCTGCCAGGTGGCTGGCATACTGCAGCAGCCCACACAGGCACCAGGGGACATGGGCAGATGCCTCTGTACCTAGTGAAGAGCCAGACTGACACTTCTCCGGCTCTACAGCCCCCCAATGATACCCTCCAGCTTCCTGTTGAAAGTTAGCTGACTAGTTGGCTGTTGTCTGAAAGGACAGCTGACCCATGTTCTTTCTCACCTATCCCCAGGATTTGGAAGCAAAGACCCAGAAGCTCCCCGAGGTTGACCTGGACACAGTCCCTATGCTGGAAGAGCCCGAGGAGGACATGGATGACCTGGCCGAATACACGTTCCCCAAGTTCGCTGTGACTTACTTCCAGAAGTCAGCCAGCCACACACACATCCAGCAGCCCCTCAGATACCCACTGCTCTACCATGAGGACGATGCTGACTGCTCGGTACCTGGGGTTCTTGGGTTTCTGGAGAACCAGTGGCTTAGGACACTCCCAGAACCTGGAGTCTGAGCTGTGGTTTGGAGGAAACAAGGAAGGGACCCCAGTGCTGGGAGCTGGGTACCAGCCGGGCCTCTGTCTCATTTCCCCAGGCCGCCCTGGCTGTGTGGAACATCATCCTGAGGTTCATGGGTGACCTCCCAGAGCCGGTGCTCTATGCCAGGAGCAGCCAGGGCAGCTCGGTGATACAGCAGCTCCACCACACGCTGGACAGGGAGGGCAGTGCCCAGAGTCTGCAGCAAGGGAAGTCTTCACAGGTAAGTAGCAGGTGAGGGTGGGCCCAGCCCTGGGAAGCTGTGCAGGAAATGGGGGCAGGTCTAGGAGCCCTCCCATTGCCACTACCTGCTGAACCCAGCCCCTGAGCCAGGGCACCTGTGAACTTTCAGTTTTGACTTGCACTTGGAAACTTGTGAGATTTCTGAATTATATAATCATTAATGAAGAGACTGCCCTGGACTCTCCTATTATGGTTTGACTTGAACTCGATTCAAAAGTGTATAACAGTAATAACAACAGATGCTGCCATTGACTGACAGCCTATGTGGCAGCTGCCGCTCTTCATCCAATCCCTAGGTGGGCCAGAACTGCAAGGTGGGGGTTGTTATGTATGTTTATAGATCAAGAAATGTGGACGTGAAATGACCTGCCCCCAGATCACAAGGGACACGTGTGCAGGACCTGTGCTTTGAATCCATTCTGCTGATTCAAGGACCATATTCTTGACCTAAGCCCTACCCTGCCCTCTGACGGGAGTTCACTCATACCCATTTTGGTCAGAAGTCCCCCATGAGGAGGAGAGGAGCTCCCCATGAGCTGCCTGAGCATCCTCACAACATGGCAACCACTCAGGGAAAGGGCCCTAGGAGGCAGGCTGTCCACCCTGCACTTCTGGGGAGTGGACTGGGGGAAGCAGGACTGGCTTTCTGAAGGTCAGATCTTGGGTTTTCCTTCTTGCATGTTTGTTAAGTGCCTGCTGTGTGTCCCACACACAGGGCAGTAAGCCAAGCCCGCCCCACTGCCCTCACGCCACTTGCCAGGTACTGTGTCATCTCACAGTCGACCCCTGTGTGGCTACCAGATTTGCCCCAGCCAGAAGCTGGTGCCTAGGCCTGGACTAGGCTGATCTCAACCCATGTCCAGTCCCACACTGAGCTCCAATTTTGGTAACAAATTCTTCCCATGATCCCATCATGACAAACAAGGTCTGGCCTCTGCCTAAAGAGACTGACAGATCCTAAGGGCTGGGGGACAATCCCTGTCCTGTCTGGACCCCAGCTCAGAGCCTGAGCTCTTCTGATCCCCTGCAGGCCTCTACCTGGCAGACCCCACCTGCTCTGTTCCATCTGCCAAATTTTTACTGAGAGTGAACCATGGCTTGGGGCTGTCCTAAGCACCTGGGCTCACACCCAGTCCTGCCTCTAAGATCTTAAATGGGGAAAGGAACAAGCTTTGCAATCAGAAGAACAGTTGAACCCCTCCCAGAAGGCTGGTGGGCCGCTGTTGTCTAGTCTCTGGGCCTCCCTGGGCCTCTATTTTGGAAGTGAGGGTGGTGATGTGACCCTATGAGTGTTACGAAGCTTGTGCGGTGCTGGTGCTCTATAGCTGAGGCCAGGAAATGTCTGGGTGAAAGGGACACTCACTCCCCCCGTGGCTGCAGGGTCAGTAGCATTGAGGTAAGCCCAGTCTTAGGACAGCCCCAAGGCTTGGTCGTTCTTGAACTGTCCCCTTCCACAGAGGCCCGACCGCAGGGACAGGGGAACCAAGGAGATCTCCTCCATGAAGCTGAAGAGGTCTTCCCGGCTCACGGGCCAGGTGAGCCCCGGGGTCAGGACCTCAGCCTACTCCCTGTAGGGCTCCAGGCTGTCACTTCCCTCCTTGCTTAACAGTTTCCTCCTTGGCAAATGGGGAGAATCACAGCTGCCCTGACAGCCATCTTTGGGATTCAAGGTGGCCAGCCAGCTGAACACTGGGGAGGAGACATTTGAGCCCAGTGGCCTAGTGGCAGACCGCCCCATGTCCAACCTGGAGAAGGTGCACTTCATCGTCGGCTACGCCATCCTGCGGCCCGGGCTCAGGTCAGTGCCCCCCACCCCACTCCCATTGACAGCCAGGCTCTCAATCTGGGACCACAGCCTCCTCCCCACCCTCAAGACACTTTGGTCCTGGGGCCTGCAATCTGGGTCTCAGGACAGCAGATACTGTGGTCACTAGGGTTCTCTGCTCACTCTGCATTAAGAAAACCCATGAGAAAAACTCAGTTTTAGGAAAATAGATCCATCATGGGCTGGAGAATTCATTTAGAACATGCTTTAGCACAAGATCCTGTAAATGAGCAAGCTCCTCATTTACATTATATGTATTCTGATTTTTATACAATTTGCCGTATGGGAATTGGATTTTCACACTTGTTATAAAAAATGCCTATAGTCAGACTGTGATACCGCATTCTCCATCCACAGTTGGTTGAATTGGTAGAATGTGCCCCCACAGGTACAGAGGGCCGACTGTGTACTGCTTCAAGGGACAGACCACTGTATTTTAGGGGATCGCTTAATCTAAGTTAATATTTTAAACTAGATTTGGGAAATTTTTGGTCATTACTTCTTTTTTTTTTTTTTGAGACGGAGCCTCAAGCTATCCCCCTGGGTAGAGTGCTATGGCTTCACTGCTCACAGCAACCTCCAACTCCTGGGCTCAAGCGAGTCTCTTGCCTCAGCCTCCCAAGTAGCTGGGACCACAGGTGCCCGCCACAACGCCCGGCTATTTTTTGGTTGCAGCCGTCATTGTTGTTTGGCAGGCCCGGGCTGG
>CAUYTI010064695.1:0-35809 GCA_963575145.1 Galago senegalensis
CCCTCTCCCTCTCCCTCTCTCTCTCTCCCCCTCTCTCTCTCTCCCTCTCCCTCTCTCTCTCCCTCTCTCTCTCCCTCCCCCCCCACACACATATAACCTCTTTCAGCTTTTCTTGTCAGATTAGCATCATTCTTTTAAAATCAGTGGCCCTCAAACATGAAACTCTGGCCAGTTTCAGGGCTTGTATATATAGTCTGTTCACATATTCTCACAACTAGAGGGAAAAGATGGCTTTTCTCTCCCTGTTTCATTTAAAAAAAAAATTAAGGGAAAAATCCTGATTGGTTTACCTGAGATCAAATGTTCATGTCTTAGAGAGATTACTGCAGCCAGAGGGATGGATAACTGCAACTGGTCCTGACAGAGGGATGTTTTTGCCACTAGGAGAAGGGGCAGCACAATGCGTCTGCTGAAAGGTACGTGGTTAGCCACTGTGCCTTGCCCGACATACTCAGACTTCCTTTCTATTCCCCAATCAAGAAATGTATAGTGTGAGATCAAAAAGAAAGCATTTATCAAAGAAGCAAAATGTTTCTTTCATGCTATCGACATCTTGTGGTAAAACCAAGTCATTTATCTCACTTCCTAGGTTTGCCTGGTTCAGTGTGTTTCTATATCCCCCAGGTTTCCTGTAAAATGGTTATGAGATCTCAAAATGGTTGGCACACTATGGCCCACAGGCCAAATAGGACGCGCTGCATGCTTTGTAAATAAAGTTTTATTGGGGCAAAGCCAAGCCACTCTTTTCCACATTGTGTACAGCTCCATCACACTACAGCAGCAGAGTTGAGCAGCTGCAACAGAAATTGTGTGGTTCCCAAAGCCTAACCTGTCCGGCCCTTTACAAAAAGAAGTTTGAAGATTCCTGATCTAAATGCTTGATTATATTTGGTTCAATTGTATAGGCCACAAAAATATATGCGTATGTTGTGTGATTTTTTTGCATCATAGTAAGCAATCAATACCTGATTTCCTCGCTTTGAGCTTAGCAATGTTCCAGGCTTCACGTTTGTGACTCCACCGTGGGCTACCAACTGCATGTTGACAAGTTGATGGACTTAAAATCTGCAAAGGAATGGTAAAAAAAATTTCTTTCACAAATATCTGTGCTTTCAATAATATACAAGGAAACCAGCCTAAATCATCTTTAGTGGCATACTGTGTATAGTTTTTCCTCACTAAATGAAGCAAACACACTATTTCACTAATGTTCTGGAGTTAGGTAGTTGTTAAATAAAATTTATAAAAAGCCATAAGTTTGGACTGAGCTCCTGCACTAGAGCAAACCGAAATGGAGGAACTAAGCTGAAGTTGCACATCACCAAACTAAGTTGTTGACCTTCTAAGAAATCAAGAGTGAGAGAGAGAGAATAGCCAAATGCCCAAACAGGCTGTTTCATCAGCATGGTAAGAAACTCCTCTCTGCTTTGACCCTTGCAGGGAAAGTAACTTTAACATGCCCAATCTGCTTTTTGTTCTGTGTTTCTGCTTTCTTCAGCCTTTTCTGTCTGTAAAAGCAGTCTCCTCTGCTCTGCTCGTCAGAACACTCGTTCTATTTCATAGAATGAGCTATTACCCAACTCTAGAATCATAAACAAAAGCCAATTAAGATCTTTCAACTGAGTTTGCTATAATTTTTTCTTGAGAGAATGTCATGGTTACTCAGCAACTCTGGGACTGTACTAAAAGCCTCTGGATGGTACGGTTTAAAGGCTGGATTTTATTGTATGCAAGTTATTTCTCATTAAAGTCATTATTTAAAGAAAAAAAGCATAAGATCAGATGGTTCTGGTTGTATCAGACTGACCACTCTATTATAAAACTTCCCCACCAATATTTTACCTCACACTTTTATCACTTATGCTCGATTATTGCCTAGAGGCACTTTTTCACTAGACATTATGAAATTGTGATGTTCTGATCCTACCATTCTTTCTGCATCTATAAGCTGCAATTCTTCTATGAAGATTTTTCCTTCATCAATTATCTGACTGCATAAATCTACAACTCATACAGGTCAGGCAAGATGAGCTTGATTCCTCTCTTTCTTTAGTTTTTCTGGGAAATGACTGGTGCTCTGGCAACCTCCAGTGGTGAAGGGTGAGATATTTTGTTTGCTGAGATCTGATCCCTTACAAAGCGGCTGATTTTTCTGTGTGTGCCGGGCTTCAATTCCATGCAGCTGCTCCCTTCAGCGTCCACATTATCTCATCTACCAGGAACGTCTTCCAGCTCCTAAGCACCTTTGTCATGATTTCATTAAACTTGTTCTTTGCAACAGGCTTTATTAAGATCTAAGTCACATGCCATAGAATT
This sequence comes from Galago senegalensis, assembly GCA_963575145.1. Classification (NCBI taxonomy): domain Eukaryota; kingdom Metazoa; phylum Chordata; class Mammalia; order Primates; family Galagidae; genus Galago; species Galago senegalensis. Next base: position 2,317 of record CAUYTI010064695.1, read on the forward strand.
CATTCATGTAAAGCATACATTTCAACTGCGTTTATATATACACAGAAGTGTGTGAGCATCTTCCATAATGAATTTTGGAACATTTTCATCACCCCAAAGGAAAACTCTGTACCTGTCAACAGTAACTCTCCATTTCTCCTGTGTGACCTGTAATCTACTGTCTGATTCTATACAATTTTCTATAATGGACACTTCATATAAATGGATCCCTATAATGCGTCATCTTTGAGTCTGCCTTCTTTCACTGATCATAAGTTTTCATGGCTCATTCCTACTGTAGTGCACACATAGTTACCAATACTTCACTCCTTTCAATGACTGAATAATATTTCATGTATAAATATGCCACATCTCCTTTGTCCATTTATCCATTGATGAACATCTGAATTGATCCCAGTTTGGGGTTTTTATGAATAATGCTGTTATGAACATTTGTGTACAAGTTTTTGTGAGCATGTTTTCAATTCCTTTGCATATATAAGTAGGAGGAGAAATACTAGGTCATACTATACTTTTATTTTAATCTTTTCAAATACTGTAGACTAATTTTCAGAGGGACTGCACTGTGTTATATTCCATGCATACACCAACAGTGTGGGAGGGTTCCAAGTTCTAGCATCTTTGACTGTATTTTGTGTGAAGTGTTATTTTGTGATAGTTTTTGATTTGCATTTTTCTGATGACTAATGATGTTGGCCATCTTTTGTTATGTGGTTATGGGCCATTTTTATATCTTCTTTGAAAAAGTCATCTGTTTTTAGATCTCTCTCTCATTTTTAGTTGGGATTTTTTTTTTGAGTTATAAAAGTTCATTAAGTATTCTGGATAAAGTCCTTGTCAGATATTTGATTTGTAAGTATTTTTTATCTTACTGCTGGTTGTCTTTCATTTTCTTGATGTCCTTTGAAGAACAAAAGTTTTTAATTTTGATGAAATCTAATATATTATTTGTTTAGTTGTTTATGGTCTGGGCATCATATCTGAAAACCCATTACCCAGTCCAAGGTCACAGACATGCTTGTGTTTTCTGCCGGGAGTTTTAAAATTTTAACTTTTACAGTTTAGATCTATGCTCTATTTTAAAATAATTTTTGTAATTGGTATGACAGAGGGATCCAAATTTTGTCTTTTGTGTGGATATATCCAATTGCCCTATCACTTTTGTTAAATGGTTCTTTCCCCAATTGTCTAGAAACCCTTGTTAAAAATGAACTGTCTATAAATATAAGGGATTATTTCTGGACTTTTTATTCTAGATGTGCATTCCACTGATCTATATATCTATTTACTGTACCACACTGTCTTGACTATTGTAACTTTTCAGTAAGCTTTGAAATCAGGAAAAGTAAGTTCTATGACTTTTTCTTCTTGTTAAAAAATTTTTTTCTTATCTATACTGGATTTTTTGCATTTCTTTATGGGTTTTAGAATCAGCTAAATTTCTGCAAAGAAATCATCCTAATTTTGATACAGATTGCTCTCAAACTATAAACCAATTGGAGAATATCACAATCTTAACAATATTAAGTCTTCCAATCCATGAATATGATGTCTGTCCACTTACTTATCTTTGCCTTAATTTCTTTCACAATGTTTTGTAATTTTCCCTGTATAAGTTTTCACATTTTTATTAAATTTGTTTCTAAAGTATTCTTTTTTTGTTTTTATTTTGTTTGTTTGTTTGCTTATTTTTTTGGTTATAGTTGTCATTTTTGTTTGGCAGACCCAGGCTGGGTTCAAACCCACCAGCTCTAGTGTGTATGTGGCTGGCACCCTAGCCACTGAGCTTTTGGTACTATCATAAATGGAATTGTTTTCTTAATTTCATTTTTGGTTTGATCATTGTCATTATATTAAATACAACTCTTGTGTCCTGAAATCTTGCTGAACTCATTTAATTTGTCAAATTGCTTTTTAGTGGCTTCATTTGTATTTTTATACACAAGATTATATCATCTGTGAATAGAGTTTTTTTACTTACTCTTTCACAACCTGGATACTTTTGTCAAAAAGATTGAGAATGAGAGAATCCTCCTTAACTCATTCTACCAAGCCAGTATCATCCTGATAACAAGGAAAACACACAAAAAAGAAAACTATAGAATGATATCCTTGACAAACATAGTTACAAAAATCCTCAACACAATAATAGCAAACTGAAACCAAAAGCACATCAAGAACATCAAGAAGATAATTCACCACAATCAAGTAGATTTCATCCAAGGAATGCAAGGATGGCTCAACATTCACAAATCAATCAATGTAATTCACTACATAAAGAAAATTAGAGGGTGGCACCCATAGCACAGTGGATGGCCACATGCACCAAGGATGGCAGATTCATACCCGGCCCAGGCTAGCTAAACATCAATGACAACTGCAACAAAGAAAAATAGCCAGGCATTCTGGTGTGCACTTGTAGTCCCAGCTACTTGGGAGGCTGAGGCAAGAGAATTGCTTAAGCCCAAAAGAGTTTGAGGTTGCTGTGAGCTGTAACACCATGGTTCTGTACAAAACAGAAAAAAATGGAAACTAGAGAAAGAGTAGGCTATTCAATAAATGGTGCTGGGAAAATTGAACAGCTTCATGAAGAAGAACAAAACTTAATACCTTTCACCATATACAAAAATTAATTCAAGATGGACAAAGGACTTAAATGCAAGAACTGAAACAATAAAAATATTAAAAGAAAACCATGTTAAAAACTATTCTTGGAGGGTGGTGCCTGTGGCTCAAAGAAGTAGGGCACTGGTCCCATATGCTAGAGGTGGTGGGTTCAAACCCAGCCGCAGCCAAAAAACTGAAAAACAAAAACTATTCTCAGGTAGTGCCCATAGCACAGTGATTATGGCACCAGCCACCTGCACCAAGAGTGGTGGGCTTGAACCCAGCCTAGGGCCACTAAACAGCAATGACAACTGCAACAAAAAATCACCCAGGTGTTGTGGCGGGCACCTGTAGTCCCAGCTACTTGGGAGGCCGAGGCAAGTTAATCACTTAATCCTAAGATTTTGAGGTTGCTGTGTGCTGTGTCATCACAGCACTCTTATGAGGGTGGCATATTGTGAATATGTATAAAAAAAAAAAAAACTATTCTCAACATTGTCCTAAGTAAAATATATATATATATATATATATATTTGGCTTATATATATGGCTAAGATCCCAAAAGCAAATATAACAACAAGAAAAATAAATGAATGGGACTGAATTAAACTAAAAATATTTTTCACAGAAAAAGAAATAATCAGCACAGTAAACAGACAACCTATGAAATGGGATTAATATCCAGACTATGCAAAGAATTCAAACAAATCAGCAAGAAAAACAAACAGTAAATAGTGGGCAAAAGACATGAACAGTTTTCAAAGAAAGAGAAACAAATGACCAACAAACTTAAAAAAAAAATGGTCAACAACACCAGCCATTAGGGAAATGCGATTTAAAACCCTTTGCTCTCTCAGAAAAGTCATTATTAACAAGTCAAAAAACATTAGATGCTGGTGCAGATGTCATGAAAGGGAACACGTATACACTGTTGGTGGGAATGTAAATTAGTACAACTTCTATGGAAAACAACATGGATTTCAAAGAACTAAAGTAATTCTGCCATTTGATCCAGCTATCCTTCTACTGGGAATCTGCTCAAAGGAAAGGAATCACAGAGATACAGAACCAATCTACATGCCCGTTGGCTTTTGAGTGGACAATGGAATGTGGCATACACACACACCAGGGGATAATACTCAGTCATAAAAATAAAATGATGTCTTCTGCAGCAACTTTAATGGAAATGGAGGCCATTATCCTAAGTGAAGTAACCCAAGAACAAAAAACCCAAATACCACATATTCTCACTTACTAGTGGGAGCCAAGCAGTGGATTTATTTTGTGCAAAGCAGGTGAGAAGGGCCTACTCAGTCTACTGTAGCTGTCAAGCAATTCAACTTTTACTTCAAACATCATGACTTTTCTCTGTTTCTAGGGAATGTTTTCAGTATCGTTTGTGGTACTTTGTATGGGTCCCTGGTGTTATACAAAGTTTACAGTATTGCACTTAACAGGATGAAAAATATGTAAGAACCATGAGAGATCACTTTTTACTGCAATACAAAATTTACTGGAGAGATGAACTGCTCACACAGAGATGATTAGTGGTTTGCTGCATTTTAAGCAGATATTTACAACCCTTGAGCTCATCACGATAACAATACCAGATGGTTACAAAACCATGACAGTAGCGCAGTACATACTGCAGTTAATTTCGTGCAGTTATGATTAAATATTGCAGCTTTACGTCTGTTTACATTTCTTACAAATGGTGTAGTGTATGGCCTGTAAGTGTTTGTGTGTAAAGTTTTGATAACTTTTAACTTTTTACCGTAGATTTGGATATGTTTTGTGGTGCTAAATGAAACAATAGACTAATGTCCACATATATGTTATGCATTCGGGACATACCTTTTTCTTTTTTTGTTTTTTCATTAACATTTTGAGTCTATGTGATTCGTCTGTGAGTCTTGTCAATTTGTCCCAAATCTCCAAAATTTTCTCCAATATATTTATGGAAAGATATCTGCATATAAAGGGGCCTGCCCAGTTCAAACCCATGCTGTTCAAAGGTCACCTGTATACACATAATTATTTTTATACAATCGCTTTAAACCACAGTTAAGAGAAAAAGTAAAAATATTTTATTTTTACTGTCTTTCATAATTATGCAATTACCTTTACCAATATTGTTTGTTTTTCTGGGAGGGAGGAGTTCATTTGAATTAGGGTCAAGGATCACTCACTTTAAGGCTGAAAAAAGCCTTTAACATTTCTGGCAAGGTGGGTCTCTTATACCTCCCTGGGTTCTTGCCACAGGAACCCATCCAGAGACCCTCTTAAAAATGGTGGTTTACTTCTCAAGGCCTTCAAGAGAATCTTTCAATGAAGGATTCGGTAATTAGGTCAAGCTTATCTAGTATAATCTCCTTATTTATTAAATCAAGATGATTGATTGAGACATCAGTTCTGTGTGAAAAAATACCTTCATTTTTGCCACATACTGTAACCTAATCCTGGCAGTCATAGCTCATCATATTTACAGATTCTGCTTGTACTCAAGAAAGGAGGTTATACATGGTATACATGGCATCCTCCAGAGGACCAGAGCCTTGGGTCCATCTTAGAATTCTGACTCTACATCTACCATACAAAGCTAAGTGAGGAGTTCTATGCATACGTTATTTTGTATTTTTGCCAATATGCTTTAGGACAGATTCTTAGAAGAAGTATTATGCATGAGTCATTTTGCTGTATGTTGCCAAAATTTCCTCCACAGAGGTCAGGCAATTCTGCGTTTCCATTAGTGATGGGAAGAGCCTGTTTCCTGCCACCTCTCCAATAGAGAGTACATTGCCAAACTTTGGGGGTTTGTCAGTCTTGTTGGTGATAAATGATATCTTACGGTGGTCTAAATTTGTGTTTTTCTATGAGAAAGTTTGAGCATTTTTATTTAAAACTGTTTAAGGGTCATTTTGAGCTTTGATGTGTTCAAACAGTTTTAAATGTCAAAAAAATGAGAAAGAAAATTTGACATTAAGGAAAGGATGAGAAGACACTGACTTTTTAAGGAGTTCATAAAACATATTGTTATTGGCTGAACTGTGTCCCCTAAAACTCACATATCAAAGCCCTAACTTCTAGTATCCTGTAATGTGACATCGTGTGATAGTATCTATTAAAAGATGAGGTCATTTTTGTGGGCTCTAATGCATATGACTACGGTCCTTGCAGAAGAGGAGATTTGCACATTAGATGTACAGCAAGACACAGGAGGCAGACAGCAGCCATGTGTTGGGGTCCCTCCCACCCCCAAAGCAGGGTCCACTGAAACCTGTAGAAACTGGCAGTGATTGACTGAAGAAATATAGAGTTAGGAGTGATGGTAAAGAAAGACATGAGACGTGGAGTAGAATTAAAAGTGGGAGCTCAGAGCTCATTGCCCATTGTGGGAATCCAGCAAAGACCCAGAGTGTTTGCTCCACTCTGATTTTATTGAAGTCTATTTGGCCAGAGGGTCAGATGAGGGAGGAAACAAAGATGTCAGCAGTTTCTTGGATTGATCATATCAGCTCCTGTTGTTATTATCATTAACCTTAAGGGTAGCCCTCAGAAATCTGAAATCTGAGCCTTGTACGGGGTGAGCCTCCTGCTTGAGGTCACACACACAGATTTCTAGGGAGGTGTTAAGCTCTGCTAGTTCTCTGTGGAGTAAACTGCCACTGGCATTAATCTCCTCTGAGGGATGGATGGGAAGGAGGCATTTTCCTCCCATCACCACCACAGAGGATTTTCCTCTGCTATAAGGGATATAAGCTCTTCTGGCCATATCTCAGGGCTCAAGCTACTCCCTTGGTCTCTGCCCCAGACAAATGCAAATCTCCACAGTGGGTAACTGCTTTGCTTGCTTAATGGGCAGAAAAGGCCATGGAAGATGCATCTTTTCTAGGACTTGCCATAATCTCTTCTATGGCCATTACTCTCCCCAGAGTGCTCACAGACCCAGCAGGGTGTTTGTAAGCTGTATCCCCAGCAGGCTAGAATTTCACAAAAGGCAAGAAGTTACTAGCAATGGCTAGCTTAAATGTAAACTAGCTGACTTTTCTTTGTTCCAACTCACTCGGCTTACTTTTTAGTTTTCCTCTTTTTCTGGGGGTGGATTCCTTTGCCAAGGATGGGGTCTTCAGTCCCCATTCTCCCAGCAGACACATGTCAGGGTGAGAGGCCTTTGGAAGAAATCAGCCTCCCAAGACCTCCAGGACTTCCAGCTTCCAGAGCTGTGAGGTATTAAATTCCTGTTGTTTAATCCACCCAGTGTGCGGTATTTTGCCTGCTTTCTTTCAAAAAAGTCTATAACCACTCATGTCATATCATATATCCACAATTCACATCAACACTTTCAATGCTTCTTGCTTTCACATAGGCAGCATAGAAGAAAAACCACTTTTTATTAAAAAATCCTTTTATACATGTTTAAAACAAAATTTATTTAAATGTTTATTTTAAAAAATTTACATGAAATAAATTCATATGTATATATTTTAATATAAATTTAGATATTTAAATATACAATCTAAATAAATATTTATATTTAAATATTATTTATATAAATTTTTTTTATATTTCAGGTTAATATAAGGGTACATACGGACAGGTTACATTGTTTGCTATTGTGAGGTAAAGTCCAAGTTGTAGTTGTGACCTTCATCCAGGAGGCACCATTACCTGTACACTGTACCCGTTAGGTGGGGACATATAGAACCCCCTCCCTGCATTTAATTGAGTTAATACTCTCCTAAGTATCATAAGAACGAAAGGAAATTCCAGCCTCCCATGCACTCAGTCCTGTGAACATTTCAGATGACTGCAATTTCTATTTTCTTTGGACTTCCTGGCATATTATCTCCATCTTAAGGGCACATTCCTTTTCCCAGCGTGGAAGCCCAGAACCCCAATGCTTGTTCCCCAGCGTGCCTGGCAGTGAAGGCACTCTGACACAGACCTGGACAATTACAACCAGCAGCCTGGCACTGGGACTTCAGACCAAAAAGCAGGAAGGGTAAAGAATCCATGAAGGTGGCAGGGGCGGGAGAGCAGGGGAGCAGCAGCTGGGCCCAGTGTTCAGTGCTTCTGGTGGCAGGAGCAACATCGAAGTGTCCTGGTCCCTGTAAAGGCAGCAGTGTGCCTCCCCAGGGTTGGTCTGCGGTGGGGTTTTGGCCATGGTGCTGCTGCCCAGCCTGCCCTTCTGCTCTGCTGGCCATACCTGGCTAGTTCATAAACCTCCTGCAAATTCCAGGAGCCATCCCATATTCCTTCCATAAAATCCTCTGTGCTTTATCAGTGCTGACTGGTACACTTTCTTTTTTCATTTTTCTTGCAGAAATTAACAGCAACGTCTTCCCAAAGAAATTGGAATAAATCAAAATTGCTCTCATGAAACAAAAATTAATTTGATGATTGCACAGAAATGAGAAACCTGAAGTTATCTGGCAAGAATAAGAAGTTAAAATTGTAGTGCTCTTTGCCATAGCGCACTTGTCAGCTTTAATATCCAATTTATTTCTGCTTCTTATTTCTAATAAGTGCTTAATCCCAAAGGCATGCATTATTATAACCCTCAAGACAGTCAGAGGCCTCACTGCACAACTGATCTTTGAGTAAAATTTCCTCGTACTTGATAATTTCATGGCCAGTGCAAAGCTAGAACTCTACCTTAAGGTTTCTGCTAATCCTATAGCAGCTGGTATCTGCCTGGCCTCCTCCACTGCTAAGCTCTGACATCCTTATATCCATCCCCATCTCACCCAGTGTCGCCCATGTCTCAGCCCCTTCTCACACATCAAGCTTTTGTGATATTAATAGTTTTAGCCGATCTTTTAGGGAGTTCCTAAGGAGGAGTCATATCAAGGAATGATCGTGATCATCACCCGAACTCTACCATTTTGCCAGCTCTAAATTTTCCTTTTTCTGCTAAAAAAAAGCAGTTATGACTATTCTTTGAAGTTCAGGATCCACTGATGCCTAGAAAGGCTGCCTTTTTACTGTGATAATCAGACCTCCTTGATTCCCCGCTAAGACCAGTGGGGAAGGCAAATAAGCCCCCAAGCCTTGAAAAGAATTTCTCTTGAGTCCTTTAGTCCCAGCCTCCCCTCTCCAAGGGTGGGGAGGTTAGACTCTGAGAAGCAGTCTGAAATTGGGGAAGGGAGGGGCGGATTCCAGAAAAAGCCCTTGGTGGAAAGTTCAGACTTCTTTGGAAACTTTCTTAACCCATGTACCCCCACCCTGAACTATGTAACCCCCAATGTGACCCCTGAGCTAATGTTACCCTGAGCTAACAGCAATGTTGGCTTCTGTATTGGCTTTACTTGCTGACTTATACAGAAAAAAACAGTATAAAAGACAATTTGCTGTCCACCTTGTACTGATTGCTTGCCTAAGCAATGGTCCCCTGCACAGGAGGCGTAGTTGTATTAAATATCTACTTAATTATTGCACCAAGTGGGGTCCGAGTCTGTTTCTCAGCTGTGCGAGTCACAACATTACCTATAGTAATGGTGCCTGGTTTCTGTTAATCTTATACCACTTCATCGTGCCGACCTTCCTCAGTCTACTGGAGACATCTACATTTCCTCGAAAAGGACCAAAATTAGAAGGGTAAGGACGTAAACAGGTGAACCATAGTGCAGAATCCAAGGGGGTGGGGGGTTGTTCACCTTCTACTTTTGTTTTTATGTGTAAAATAAGCTGTGTTAGAGCAGGGAGGCCCTTCAGGACATGGAGTTTAATCCATAATAATTAAGTTTAAAGAAAACTGAAGGAGAGGCAGATAAGGCCACCCATGAATCTACATGGGATATAAATGAATGTTACCTGAGTAGGGAGGTGACGGGGAGGACAGTGGCTCCTGGAGCACTGTCTGAAAGGAGGAGGAAGGATGGAGCTGAATCACAGCAGGGAGTGGGCATGAAAGAACAGCGTCATCGTGGAGGAAGCCAAGGTGCCAAACCACCTTCCACGGGGAGCCTGACAGCAGCTAAGCAAATGCCACCACCCACAGCCTTTCCAGTGAGAGTTACAAGGAGCTCACTGCTTACAAAGGACTGCGCCTATTGTGCCCCCATTGGGGGTGGGAGAGGGCTTGTCATCCGTGGGTCAGCAGGACATTTGTCCAGCAATATCTCATCTAAAATGTGTTGTATAGTCACTGCACCTTTCCAACAGCTCAGAATTTGCAGAAGTTCTCCCAGCGAGAGAGTTCTTAACACCAAGAAGGATTTGGAGGAATGGAGGGGCAAGTTACCAATTCCTGTATCTGGGAGAACCTGAGCAGTGACCAAATCCACACCAGTCACACATTTATAAAAGCACGATTCCCAACAGAGAGTTCTCAGAGCATTTTCCTTGGAGTGAATGGAATCAGACCTCCCGTCACTCAGTTTGCCTAATTAGCATAATTTAGTATCAAACAACACCAGAATTCTCCAGGACTCTGACCCGAGTATGAGTCAAGTCTTCTCTTGTGTCCTCATATCAGTGAAGGTATCTTTAGCACCGTCTGATTTATCAGTGCTATTTTCGTTAGCAAGGAAGGAGTCACAAATGCAAGTTCCTGGTTTAAGATTTCTGAGTAAAATAACCTCCAGAAAAACTCTGCCACATCGCCAGGAGTCTACAGACCACCATCTCCTTAGTTTTTCCATTTCCAGACTACAAAAGTATGTCTTGATCCAGCATCAGAAAGTTTATGTATCTGGCTACCTCCAGGAGCAGTTTGATCAAAGGGCTTGTAAGTTTTCAATGTCATCATAGCTGTCACTGCAGAATCTTAAATCAAAAGTTTTATCTCAAGTGGATAACCGAAAATATTTGCTGAATAAGTCAAGCCATAAATGAGCTACTCCCAGGCCAGAATTATTCTCTGAGTAGATTTACTTTCTCTTTTTCTCAAAAAAAGGAAACTTCCTGTGTGACACCCAGCCAGACTCACTCTTGGGAAACCCCGTAAACTGTGGAGTAGAGAAGAACTTTGCATTTGGCTGCCATTTCTTGACAAAACCTCACAGTTATGAATTTAACACTTGTCACGGCAGTAAGCACCACCTCTTTCAGGGTTTTTGACAGGGTTTGATGCCAGCACGTGGCCATGTCAAACACAGTGAGTCACACTGCCATGTCACCGAGTCCTAAAGCCCAGTGTGGTGCCAAGCATCACAGCACCCCCATCTGTCCACGAGGAATCGCGTCAGGCAGACTTTACTTGCCTAAGACACACGGCACCGTTTTCAAGCAGTTAACAACCTTTACAGTTGCCAAAAGAGATCAACAAAATGTGTCTTCTTGGATGGCATGACCACTGACAGACTCACAGGAGCTGGCTGCACTGAATGCCATTAGCTGTGTTGAAGAAAGGAGTGTGGCAGCTCCATGATTAGTTGTGAAACAGACCATCAGGACAAAAGTCAACAGTTACATAGAGAACCACGTCAGTCATCGGCCCCTGCCCCACACTGCTGCCGCCTCCACCCTTCCCAGGGCACGTGGTTTTATCAAGGTCCCAGCTATGTGTGGCTTCCTTTCTGGCACAATACCAAGCCAAGCTTTTGTGTGAAGTCAAATTCAAGCGTGCATAAAGTCTTAGCCATTTCAAAACAAATCTTTTTCCCAAGACAGAGATCCACCTTCCAGTGAGTTTCAGAATGGGCAGAAAGGAACCTACTCCCTGGTTTTGTTTGGGATCCTCAGTCCCATTGGCAAGAATTGTGTTGTGATAAGAAAGAAACCACTGAAATACACGTTTCATCATCTTACCCATGCGAGGGGTTCAGTTCCAAAACATGGGCTCTTCTAATTCCTGCTGGGCTGTTAGAACAAGGCGAATTTTCTCTTAAGGATGGGAGCCTCTTCTCTCACCTCCTGCAGTTTCCAACACAGCTCAGAGCCGGTGGACGTTTCCAGCTCTCCCCACACATACTGGGACCTTTTATCCATTCTCCTTACTCTTTCCTCCTATCAGAAGGGGAGGAAGGAGGAATCAATGGAGTGGTCATTGGTCCCCACCTTATCAGTGGGTGAGGCTGGTTTTACTTAAAAGGCTCACAACCACGGTCTGTTCCTTCTTTTCTGCATCATTTTAATCTAATTAGAGCATTCCTGCACCTCTGGGTCTCTGGAGCACGTCCACAACATTCTGTGTCCCAACAGCTGAGACTGGAAAGAGAAGTTTGGTCAAAATCTTCTCTGCAGACCCACTCAACTCAGTTTCAAAAGAACTTGTTTAAGCTTCTGGTTTCAGCAGCTCTCCCACAGTCTAACTTGGCTCACCAGAAGAGCCTTACGTGGAAAGTATAAGTCAAGATTTCAGTTGGCAAGAGAGAAAGCACTCTAATTGTTAAAATAGAAAGAAATTAATACCGGGAACTAAGCCACCACGTTGTTGGAAAGACAAGGGAAGATGGGAGGGGAAAGTGATGTCACCCGGAGACCAGGTCGCTCGGGAGGTCCTGGTGGTCTGCTCTCACAGTGGGCAGCGGGCAGCTGCGACAGTGGTCTGCTCTCACAGCGGGCAGCTGCGACAGTGGTCTGCTCTCACAGTGGGCAGCGGGCAGCTGCGACAGTGGTCTGCTCTCACAGTGGGCAGCGGGCAGCTGCGACAGTGGTCTGCTCTCACAGTGGGCAGCTGCGACAGTGGTCTGCTCTCACAGTGGGCAGCTGCAAAAGTGGTCTGCTCTCACAGTGGGCAGCTGCAAAAGTGGTCTGCTCTCACGGCGGGCAGCGGGCAGCTGTGACAGTGGTCTGCTCTCACAGTGGGCAGCTGCAAAAGTGGTCTGCTCTCACAGTGGGCAGCTGCGACAGTGGTCTGCTCTCACAGTGGGCAGCTGTGACAGTGGTCTGCTCTCACGGCGGGCAGCGGGCAGCTGCAACAGTGGTCTGCTCTCACAGTGGGCAGCTGTGACAATAGTCTGCTCTCACGGCGGGCAGCGGGCAGCTGCAACAGTGGTCTGCTCTCACAGTGGGCAGCTGTGACAGTGGTCTGCTCTCACAGTGGGCAGCAGGCAGCCACAACCGTGGTCTGCTCTCACAGTCGACAGTGGGCCGCTGTAAGGGGGACTTCACTCACGGCTGCTGCTCCTGTCACTGGCACCCAGGGCACTCACAGGTGCAGATCAGGCTGTAGCTGGAGGCAAAAGTCAAGGGGCTTCAACTAAGTTCCCCCTTCTCCTTCTGTCACATACGAGCCCCCCTCATTAGAAGAACCCACCCAAAAACCAGCTGTCAGGGGTGTCTGGGAAACGCAGTCCTTGGGGTCCCACCCCAGTGGAACAGGACAAGTCTGGGCGACGTACTCTCAGACAGGAACGGGCACACTGGCAAATTATACTCATTTGATAAACATGCATGTTGCTGTACTTCCAGCTCTCAATCCTCATTATTGCCCCCAGCCAGATAATAATAATAATAATGATAACAAAGGGAGTGGAAGTGGAATTTGGGCATCAAACCCCTAACTGAATCCTAAATATTTTGCCAAAATCATATACAGTAAATTTTAAATTTATCACTTTTGTATTAAACACGTACGGGCAGACACAGATCTTTTGTAAAGCAGTAAAAGAATCTCCAGTGATCCGACTCTAAGAACATAATTTGATGGGCCTCTTATAAGGAGGTGATTCCTGAGTTTCTGCTGAGTCTTGTGCCAAGGAGAGGCCAAACTCTGTGTTCAGAGATGGTGACAACTGAGAGAATGGAGTGAAGTTTTAAGGGGTGGGGGCCGTCTCGTTTTCTTCTGAGAGGACAGGAAGGAGGAGATAGGAGGGGGGATTAGAGGGAGTGGGAGAGAGAGGTCAATGAAATTTTAAGAGCAGAGATGTTTAATATTCCACTGGTATCAGGAGGAGGGGCAGTTAAGAGGTAACTATGTTTAGATGAAGTCATGTGAGGGAAGTCCCTGGATGGGATTACGGTCCTCATAAGCAGAGGAAGACGCCAGACCACTCTCCTTCCCCACCTCCTCCACTCCCCACCCTACCCATAACGTGAAGACACAGCAAGAGGGTGCCGTCTGCAAACCAGGAACTGGGCCCTCAGCAGACACCAAGTCTGCCAGCCCCCTGGTCTCTGCCTTCCCAACCTGCAGAACTGTGTGAAATAAACGCTTGTTTTTATCCACCCAGTCTATGGTATTTTGTAACCACAGCCCAAACTTTCTGTTGCAGTGTTCAAGGCTGCTGGACATAGCTTTCATCATCAGAAATGGAAAACTTAAAAATAATTCATAAACTTGATTTAATAATTTTTAATCCAGTTTTGATTTTTATATATTTATTAGACTACACAATTCCATGAAAACAAGCTATTTTAGTTAAAAAATAAAAATCTAGAAAATAATTTAGACAACCAACGACCACCAGCTGATTTTCTCCTGACCGCTCTGGCTTGTGTGCGGGCACAGTGCAGGTTAGTGGCGTCTCAAACATGAGCAAACTGACAGGCCCGTGGAATGCCTCTGCTTGAACCAACCAGCTGAGTCATTAGAAAACAGATTTCTTCTGTTCTATTTTGTGTTTCTCTAAAATGGCCCCCAGTTTGCAGTGGTAAATTGTTTTTAAATGACAGGTTTTCTGAGACCAATAATGCGTGAATTCTGTTCTTGAAGATTAGTGTTATTTTGTACTCCATCTATCTCACTGTGGAAAATAGTGGTGTCGGGATGTTACAGCACGTGGCAGCCCTGGGCGGTCCTGGGCATCTGGACTTTGATTGGTTTCCCAGCTCTTTTGTGGGGAGCCTGGATGAACAGAGGTGGTTTATTTTAAACACTTTGTGGGGCTGCAGGCCCAATAACTAGTTGGGCAGTGCTGAAGAGAGGAACGGGTTCTAGGCCCCTAGACAGCTCCTCAGAGAACTTGTATTAGTAAATTGGAAATCACACACCTAAGAAATAGCAATGAACGCTATTGTAAAAGTGGTTTAAAGAAACTATTCCCTAGAGAGAAAACTCTCAATGCTTTCCCGTAGTTATTCACATACACGGTTATATAACAAAATAAGAAAAGAAGTAATGCTTAAAGGTCATGTCTTCAGAGCAAAAATACAGGTATCTGAAAATATATGAGAGACGGTTGTGAATAAATATGCCATCATTGTGGGCTGTTAACATACAATTTGCTGGACTTTATGTAGAAATGGCAAAATTTTAAACGAAGCATCTGATGTGCTTTTTTTTTTTTTTTTTGTCCTTACTAACGTCTCAGGAGTAAGGAGAAAGCCAATAGATTAATTAAATTAGGGCTCAGCATCCATAGCACAGTGGTTACAGCACCAGCCACATACACTGAGGCTGGCAGGTGCAAACCTGGCCAAGACCAGTTAAACAACAACAACAACAACTGCAACAAAAAAAATAACCAAGCATTGTGGTAGGCATCTGTAGTCCCAGCTACTGGGAGGCTGAGGCTAGAGAATCGCTTAAGCCCAGGAGTTTGATGTTGCTGTGAGCTGTGATACCCCGGCACTCTACCAAGGGCAACATAGTGAGACTCTGTCTCAAAAAAAAAAAAAAATTAAATTAGACTATGTAACAGAAGATAAAAGTAAGATTTCATTTAGTATTTAAAATAATAATGTTTTGCATTTAAATAAAAGTCCACCTTAAAATACAGCATAATTGCAATACTATTCACAATTGCCAATAGTTGGAATCAACCTGTGTATCAATAGATGAATAAATAAATAACTTGTGCTACATATACACAAAGGAATATCACATAGCCATAAAAGAGAACGAAATCCTGCCATTTGCAAGAACAGGAACAGAACTGGAGCATTGAGGCTGAGTGAAGTAAGCCAAGCACAGAAGGACAAACCCCACCTGTTCTCACTCACACGTGGGAGCTGAGGGTTAAGAACAGTGGATCTCACAGACACGGAGAGTAGAGTAATGGTTAGCAGGGGATGGGGGGATAGAGTGGAGATGGTTCATGGGAGCAAAAATATAGTTGGATAGGATGAACAATATTTGATAGTACAACAAGGTGGTTATAATCAACAATAAGTACAGGTGTACTTAAAAATAACTACAAGAGTGGCATTTGAAAATTTCCAACACTAAGAAATGATAAATGCTTGAGGTGACAGATATGCCCATTACCTGTTTTGATTAATACACAGTATATGCCTGCATGAAAACATCACATATACCTTACAAATACATACAACTGTTATGTACCCATACTTAAAAATTAAAAATATATACATTAAAAATTCTTTGAATACAGCATATGCTCTTACTTTATGGAAGAGACAAATGTACCCAGAGGAGGACTATTCATTCTGCTCTACGGAACATTCACTAAGTGTTATAATTTACACATGATGTTCCTATGGTCAAACGTCATATATAAAATATGTTTTAACATTATTAAAAATAGCATGGGGAAATGTGGGGTTTAAATTTAATTGCTATCATAAAAAAATCTTAGATTCCCAAGTAACACAAATGTCCTGTATAAAAAGTAAATGAAGAAAAATATTTCTTATCCAGGAAAATCCACTTGAGGTGATAAATTGACTTCAGATTACAGAATTACCAGACATCGCTGAGACTATTCTAGAGGAGAACTTTGCTTCTACCCTTAATAGACTGAAGAGCTTCTGCCATGTCTTCAGTCTCACAGAAGACACGACATTTATTAGGAGCTGTTCTACCTTTTATTCGAAACTCAGACTAGCGGTGTTCACTACACACACACTCTCTCTCACACTCACACACATTCACACTTATGCACACACACACTTAGATACACACCCAAACACATACACACATAAACACACACACGTATACACATACATACATATGCACATACACACACACTCACATATACACACACATATACATACACACTCACACATACACATACACACACTCACACATACATAAACACACACACAGTAAGCCCTTTTTTTGACATTCTAAGGATCAGACACCATCCAACCTGTCCCCAATGTCATCTTAGCTACTCTACATTTTACCTAAAACGAGTAAATCCCGCATAGGTTTGGAGCACGCATCCAGAATTACAGCTGAATTTGTAGTCTACAAATCCTTAATTTGATAAGGCCCATCAAGCTTACGTCCAAGCTTAGGCTCCCGACTCACTACCTCTGTGGCCCGAGATCACCCCTCACGGCTCCGACGCCCAGTTTCCTCCCTGGCAAAGTGTGGGATCGCACAGACCTCGCACAGTGTGAGAATTAAAGACCCCCTGGGCAAAGCACCATCGCCAGGACCGCCGAGGGCTTGGGGCTCAACTGATCACACTGTTAATGTCTTGGTGATTTGGGGACCAGATTCTCTCAGTGTTACTTTGTACACAGAGTCTTCTTTTGCCATTAAAAAATTATAAATTTTTGAAGGGGGATAACTTGGCTGCCCTATCGCGGCCCACCTTCTCTTTTTCGAATGTATTCTGCACCCTGACTCTACCGGGCTTTAAAAGCGGCCTGACTCTACTGGGGTTGAAATGCACAGCAGTTGGCTAAGGCCGCGGTATCAAAGCACCGCAGACTTAGTGGCTTAAGTGACAGAAACACTGTTACCTCATAGTTCTAGAGGCCAGAAGTCTGAGCCGGAGCATCAGCAGGCTGGGGTCCCGTCGAGGGCTGAGGAGGCTGCGTCTCTCCCCCTCCCAGCTGGAGGTTTTCGGCAGTCTTCGGCATTCTTCGTCTTGTAGAGCCACTACACTGCTCTCTGCCTTCAGCGTCTCGCGGCTTCTCCCCATGTGTGTGACAGTATCCGAATTTCCCCTTGGTACAAGGGCACGAGTAATGTTGAATTAGAAGACAGCTTACTCCAGTCCGACCTCACCCTAACTGCTTACATCTACAATGACTCTACTTACGAATAAGGTCCCATGCCAGGTTCTAGGGCGCAGGACTTCAACATGGGAATTTTGGAGGACACATAACCTATAACAGAAGGCTATTATTTCCCATTATTTCCATGAGCTTTCTGGACTATAAACTCCAAAAGAACAAGCACTACCTAATTATAACTCTGGCCGCCAGACGCTTTACAGCGCCAGCAGTCTGCACTGGAGCATGAATCTGTAACATTATATACATAAGGGAAAGGCTCTGACCTTCCTACATAAAAGTCAACCTTATTCTAGGATGCCATCTGATTTATTTTTTAAAGTAGAAACAACACAAGGAGAGTCCCAGCTCAGAGGCTCTCACTCTGGGGCACAGCAGGCTGACCTGAGGTCAGCTTGGACCCCGAGTGGAGCAGGGAGAGCCCGGTGGTCCCTGCACTACCAGAGCCACCCTCAGCCCACCCGACTCGACATCCACAGGACCCCGGTCCCTGCAGAGGAGGCTGCCACCTGCTCCACCCCGCTCCACCCTCCGCCCTGGCTGCCTCCGGCCTGTTTAGTCCTGACCCTGCTCTCCAGGTTGGAACCACCGCCATCCACACGGCCCCATTTCTGGCTCACAGGCCCTGCTCAGAGGCCCTGCTTCCTGGTCCACCCCAGGCCAGCGGGCTGCAACCCGAGAGGTCTAGGGTGACTGTTTCCGTGGGTGCTGGGCAGGGCATGGAGAGCTGCGACTTCCGTGGGCCTAGTCTGGCATTCACAGGACCCGGGTGCCTGGGGGTCAGCCTGCTGTTCCCTTGTCCAGAATCCATCCTCAGGGCCCCAACTCCATCTTCAGGGCCCAGATCAGCCCCTCTGTGCTGGGCCCTGTCCCTGCCCTCCAGGTCAGATCAGCTGGTGTCTGCACAGCCTTGCTTGTGTCTCAGAGGCCCTGCTAAGAGGTTCTGCTTGCAGCCCCCTCCCAGTCCCAGCTCTGATGCTCTCATGCCACAGCCTGCGGCTCTATCTTGTGTTCCTCCAGAACTCCTGCCAGGCCTGAGACACCCTCCCCAAGTCCCCCCAACACTGTGCTTGAACCTTTTTTTCTTTCTTTTTTTTTTTTTTTTTTTTTGAGACAGAGCCTCAAGCTGTCCCCCTGGGTAGAGTGCCATGGTTTCACTGCTCACAGCAACCTCCAACTCCTGGGCTCAAGCGAGTCTCCTGCCTCAGCCTCCCAAGTACCTGGGAACACAGGTGCCCACCACAACACCTGGCTAGTTTTTGGTCGCAACCATCATTGTTGTTTGGCGGGCCCGGGCTGGATTTGAACCCACCACCTTAGGTGTATGTGGCTGGCACCTTAGCCGCTTGAGCCACAGGCGCTGAGCCAGTGTGCCTGAACCTTAAGACCTCATCCCAGAGCCTCTGCCACCAACGCAGGGCTAGAAGAGCTTCTTGAAAGTCCGATGCCCCATCAAGGACCACCCAGCCTCAAGCCACCAACACACTGTGAGCTGATACCTTTGAGCAAACGCCTATAGCCTGGGAACCTTGACACCCTGTCCAGTTGCTACAGTTACCTCTGTGGGGAGAACCTGGGGAGAGCAATGCCCACACCACCAGCCTCGGCAAAGAGGGCCTCATCCAGTTCCCAACTTGATTACCCAACAGCTATCTGGAGAGTTCACAGCAAAGAGCAGGAGACCTGCAAACCTATTAACCCACAATTGAATTAAGAGGTTTCAAGTGAGAACAACCAACAAAAGAGCCCTAGCAGCAATGAAAAATCAAAGCAGATCAACACCCCCACGGGACCACAACAGGGCTACCGCAGTGAGCTCCCACTACAAGGAAACTGTTGAAATGACAGAAATGGAATTCAGAATGTGGATGGATGGAATTAAAGAGAAATTCGAAAACCAACAAAAAGAAGCCCAAAAATTATTTCAGAAAATTAATGAAAAAGTCGCCAAAGAGCTTGACAAAATTAGGAACGATATAATAGAACTAAAAGAAATGAAAGAGTCATTCAGAGATTTTCAAAATGCAGCAGAAAGTTTCAGCAACAGAGTAAGCCAAGGAGAAGAAAGAATGTCAGAGCTGGAAGACAAAGCTCTCAAGATGGCCCCATCAGTTAAAGAGGCAGAGAAGAGAACGAGGGCAGAGCAATCATTCAGAGACACACAGGGCTACAGAAAGGGAACAAAATATGAATCACAGGCATCCCTGGGGGGACTATTGTGGGAAACTTCCCCAGTATCGCCAGAGATCCAGACACCGAGATACAAGATGGTCGTTAAACTCCGAGAAGATTCATAGCAAGTAAGACATCTCCAAGGCACACGGTATTCAAGGGCCAAAGTAAAAATGCAAGAGAAAATTCTACAAGCAGCCAGCCATAAGCAGCGACTGACCCACAGGGGAAAACTCATCAGCCCCTAATGATAACAGCAGACTTGTCCTCAGCAACCTTATACGCCAGAGGCAGAGGGCTCCCATCTTCAATCTTCTTAAACACAACAACTGCCAGACTAGAATTGTGTATCCTG
This sequence comes from Galago senegalensis, assembly GCA_963575145.1. Classification (NCBI taxonomy): domain Eukaryota; kingdom Metazoa; phylum Chordata; class Mammalia; order Primates; family Galagidae; genus Galago; species Galago senegalensis. The sequence goes on from CAUYTI010064695.1 coordinate 22,268, forward strand.
CCACACTTAAGTTTCACATTTGATGGAGAAATTAAGTCTTTTCCAGACAAGCAAATGCTGAGGGAATTGGCCAAGCCCAGGCCTGCCTTATGGGAGGTATTGAGACCTGAACGATACACCCACCAGTGAAAAAAAACCCTAAAGCTAAAAGTCAGAGCCCAATCCCCACCATAGCTCAAGAGGTAAAACAGAGCCATGAAGCTCTACTCGACAGGAAGAACAGAAATCCACCCCACGTATCAATTCTTTCAATAAATGTGAATGGCTTGAACTCCCCACTCAGAAACAAACCAGAGATATTAGAAGAGCAAAAAATACGGAAGAAACACAAAATTTCCCAGAGCAGAAAGTTGCTAGACTCTAGATGGAAAGAGCCAGGAAACCCCACACAGGCAGATAAACACCAGGAAATTTCTAGTCATCAGAGATAAAATAAGAAAAAACACTCTGATAAAGGGCAGATAACCAGCAACTACAAAGACGTCAATCGGCAAGACAAAAACAAGTAATGCAATTTTAAAAGTGGGCAAAAGACGTGAACAGAGGCTTTTTGGAGGAAGGTAGACTAATGGCAAACATTTGAAAAAAATGCCCAAACTTTCTAATCGTCAGGGAAATGCAAATTAAAACCATAAAGAGGTATCTCCTAACTCCAGTGAGAATGGTGTTATCAAAAAATCCCAAAATAACAGATACTGGCATGGATGTGGAGAGGAAGAGGTATACACGGTTGGTGGGACCACAAACTAGTACAAGCTCTATGGAAAGTCGTATGGAGATACCTTAAAGAAATAAAAGTCAACCTACAGTCGACCTAATCCAGCAATCCCACTGTTGGGTATTTACCCAAAGAACAAAAGTCATTTTACCAAAAGGATATGTGCTCAAATGTTTACATGACACAATTCACTATCAGAAAGATGTGGAACCAACGCCAGTGCCCATCAGTGTGAGTGGGTTAATAAAATGGGGTGTATGTACCAGGGAGTTCTACTCAGCCATTAAAAAAAAAAGAAAAAAAGAAAGAAAGAAAGAAATGGTGAACTAGCACCTTTTACAACAAGCTGGATGGAACTAGAAATCATTCTTCTAAGTAAAGTTTCCCAGGAATGGAAAAGCAAATGCCAGAGGTACTTACCACTAAATTGGAACTAATTGATCAAGACTTAGGTTCACATATGGGACTTACACTCATCAGAAATCTAGCAGGTAGGAGGAAGTGGGGGTGGGTATATTCACACACGAAGAGTACAGCACACACCTTCAGGGTGAGAGCCACACTTGTACATTGGACTGAAATGGTACAAAAGCAACTTATGAAACCAAAACATTTGTGCCCCCATGATATTCTGAAATAAAATAAGAAAAAAGAAACACCACAGTTTGTGTCTTAAATGTGTCATTTACTTTTCATCTATTGCAATTCACAGGTGAGCTAAAAATCACTTCATCGACAAGATGGGATTTCAGAAACCTTAGCAAAGGAAATCAAAAACATAGCATAGCTTGATCAGAACCCTCACAACAAGCTGCAACTAAAGATGTGACCATTTTGATCCTGCTCCAACTGTGGGGCCCAACTCTTGGGCTTGGCACAATCTTTTATTATGATAAAATTTTCTTTGGGTAGTATACCTCTCTCTGTGCCTCCCAGCCACCCAGTGCCCCTTCCCGGAGGCAGCCCTTGCTACCAATTCCTTTAATCTCTGAAATTAAAATCACTGATACTTACAGACTCACACAAAAGACGGCAAGCTGGGGCTACATGTGCCTGGCTTTTTTTCTCACTAACGTGTATCTTGAAGGTCCTGCCTAATCAGCAGTTTCACTTGCCATAAGGGCTGTGTTTTCATTGCATTCCACAGTCCTGATCCCTCTTGGGTAGGAATTTTATCTGTGTTCTCACAATACTATAATGTACCCCTGGCCCATATCACTTCCCCTCTGCTGAGGAACAGGAAGGCAGGGTCCAGACCACAACACGGTATCAAATGGAAGGGCAGAGAGACTTCAGCTGGGCTTTTCAATGGCTCCATTGTACTGGAGAAGTTGTTAGTTAAGGGGGGAGGGGAGGAAGGTTAAGGAATGGGGCTTCCTTCTCCAGCCTCTCCTACTAGTTTCTTTGCTCCTAAAATTTGCAAATGAAAGAAATGTTAACTTTCTTTCTAAAAATAAAATAGTAAAAATTTGTCTTGAAATCCAAGTTTCTATGTATGGCTGTTTCTGATTTCATAGTCGCAGGAGTTTGCAAACATAAAGGGGTCGCTTTGCCTTTGCTAAAGCTCTTTCTCAGTGTTATTTCATTTTATTTCATTCTCCCTCATTTATTCTGCCTTACTCCAGAATAAAGGCTTCAGCTGTACCAAGGCTCTAGCATCACGGGAAAGTGTGCGTGACACTGGTTGTTTGATCTCCTTGGAAATTTATAGATTTTTAAAATATTAAGAAAGTCTCTCTGCCTCCAGAAGCAATTTGTGGGTTAGTCCTTGAAAGTGCTTTTACAAATTTTCCCCCGTTTCGTTCAGTTGGTTAATTAAAAGTTACAGAATCTCCTGTGTCAAATCCTTTGGCAGATATTTAATAATTCCTTTTCCTATAATATTTGCCATCCTTTTATTATAAAAGTAAGACACTATGCGTTGTAAATTCTTTTAAAAATACAGACAAGAACTCCCCATTTAGTTATCCATAACTGGGATTGGCATTTTATCATGCACTCTCTCAAATCTTTTTCTGCACACAGCATATATTTATGTTTTCATAAACTCAAGACTATGTTGCTGCTCAACCAGGTTCATCTTTGCGCTGCCCAGGAGGAAGCCAATACCCAGAGACAGTGGGATTTATGGCAGAGAAAGAGTTTATTCTGCATAGAAGTAAGTGGGGAGAAGGGAGGAATTTCTCAAATCTGCCTCCCAGAGAATTGGGGAGATAGGGTTTTTAAGCATAGTTTGACAGGCAGAGGATTGGGTAATTGGGTTTGCTAATTGTCTAAGGCAAAATTGTAAGGATCTGAAAATTTTATTATAAAATTTTCAGGAGCTTCTTGTTTTGCCCCAGCTCCTAGAGTCATGCATGACCTCAGTGGAGTGGGCAGTAGTAGGTATGGGCTGCCGGTCTGGGAGGCTCAGCCAATCCGCTGGAATAAAGGGCCTGGAAGACATCTCAGAAACTACCGCTAAGGTTCCAATCAGTGATGTAATGTATGGAGAAAAGGTGAGAATCTTAGTAACTACCAGCTGGTGGGGGGGGGGGGTTTTAATAAACTTTGTAACTGCCAGCAAACAGGGTTGGTTCTCCACAGAATTATCAAGCAAATGAGGGGACAGTGGTTGATTATTATCATTCTTTTAGCTAACTCAGCTCCTTCACAGAATTTTGATTGTCATCACTGTTTTCACCGGGCCTATCCCTTCAGAGTTCTAGGGCCCCCACTCTAGTTCTCACCCTGCAACCTTTCATCAATTTGTAAGGGTGGCTTCAATTACACCACGTATACTAAATGGCAAACTGCATTTTCTACCTCGTCACATATAGTGAACATTTGTACATCATTACACCATTAATTCTATAGCACGATTGTTAATACCTGCAGTGAGTCCTTCATGGGACTGGAGTGTGATTTATATTAAGTTCCCTGTTGTTGAACGTTTAGGTGGTTTGTAGTTGTTAACCATTCAGAACAATGTTGCCCCTAAGGATTTTTGCACCTTTCGCCAAAGTACCCTCAAAAATAATTTAGCATTTGTTTTCAACATTTGGGAGCATGAATCTCTTTGAGAATCTAATGAAGTTTTCACCTCTCCTCAGAAAAAAATGAGTAAATACATTAAAATGTTTCATGCAATTTAGGAATTCTCCTCCTAAAACAACCCCAGGTTGGGAACCATTATACATCCCTGCTGGCAAAATAAATACTACTTGGCTCATGCTTTCACTCTGGAGTTTTTTGAGACAGGGTCTTGCTGTTGCCTAGGCTAGAGTTTAGTGACATCATCGTAGCTCACTGCAACCTCAAACTCCACTTCAGTTTTAAATTTTACTGATTTGATAGGTAGGTACTGATTTGATTACTCTTTTCTTGATTAGTACCTTTGTACTGCTGAGAAATTTGAACACCTTTGTTAGAATTTGATAGATCATATATTTTTTGTACATTGTTTATTCAAAGATGTTATATAATGATTCACATTATAAATGTTAAATTTTAAAAAATTAACACAGTGCTGTAAGATCAGCGGATAAATTGGAAACATCAATTCCCAGGCATTTCCTGGGCTGAAGGAAAGGCGTCGTTAATAATTCCAATATGTCATGCCTCATTTTTTCCACTAGAGGGCAGTGCTAGCTCATTTATTACTCTGTTTGGCTTCTACAGCTCCCAAGACGGCTCAATTTATTCTCAGTAAAATCATAGAATACTTGAATAAATTCTGAAAAATACTTGAACAGATTATAGAGTTAAATACTTCATTATGTATGTAACACATTATTATATAAAAATAGTATTATGACTTTTCAATTTATTTCAACACATGAAAATGTACAAAAGGAATTTCAATAATTATGTCATAATCAGTGCTTCAAATGAAAACTATGCCTTTATTAGTATTCATTATTAGATCCATGTACTTAGATTGTCATTACTTATAAAATGGTGTTTACAGTATGACTAATAATCAAAAATTCATAAACCGTCAGCATTAGCTGAGAAAAAGCAATTGACTCCTGAAAAGTCCTACTTAAAAGGCAATCAGCCTAATTCCCCATTCCAAATACATATTTTGTCCCGTTGACTGACCATGAATTCCATGATAAAGCATGATTCTTTTTTCCATCCAATAAAGATTTACCGATCACTGCCTCTCCAGGACCTTCTTCTGGGTGCCGAGGATACGGTTGTGAAGAAAACCGAGACCCCACAGAGTTTATGGGCTGGGCGGTGGGGGACAGGAGTATGAGCAAATCCACAGTCTGTATGCGCAGGAGAGCGCGGTGGGTGCTGAGGAGGGAACAGAGAGTGCAAGGGGGACACGGTCCCCTGGGGCGAGGGGGAGACAATTCTAAATAAAGGACCAAGGAGGTTTCACACGGGAAGTGACATCTGAGCAAAGCTTTAGATGCTCAGAGTCATGCGGATCTAAAGAGAGATGATCCCAAACAGGGAGGGCACACTGGGAACAAGTCAGACACAGCAGGGCAGTCAGTGTGGCTGGCGAGAGGTAAGCCGGGGAGCAGGAGGGGATGCAGCAGGACAGGGACAGAGGCCCGGACACCCTCAGGAGGGGCCTTTCACTCTGAGTGAGATGGAGAAAAGCTGGGGTTTTAAGCACAGGCAGGACGTGGTCCACGTGATTCAAAAAGAGTCCCTGATGCAACAGACAGCACAAAGTCCTGGCGGAAACGGGAGGGAGGCCAGGGAGGAAGCTGCTGCGTTAACTAGGCCAGAAGCTACAGTGACGGGACCAGGGAGGGAGCAGCAGAGGAGAGTTTGGGGCAGCTCCGAATGGGTGTTGCATGTGGGAGACTGGCATCCAGGGAAGGGGCTGGAAGTATCAATTTGGGAAACATGAGGGTGGAGACGGAACAAGATCACAAGGAGGAAAAGTGTAGAAAGAGAAGAAAACGGGTCCAAAAGCCCAAACCTGAAATGGCCAATCACTCAGAAGTCGGGGCCAGGAAACACCAGCAAAGGGGGATGGAGTAAGAGTGTCCGAGAGGAAGGAGGAAAAACAGGAATCAGGAACCTGGAGGCCGCCGCTTCAGGGGCAGAAAGTGAGCCCTGTCAAAGCTGAGGGATAGAGACTGTGGAAGGTGCCTTGACCCGGGGGCCGGGAGCAGGTGGTGTGGAAGCCTAAACAGAGACGGCAAGGACAATGGTTACTGCAGGGAATTGTGACAGCGGGAGGGCCCAGAGATGAAGTAACAGCTGCAGGGTGATGTGCAGTCAGGGGAGCATTTTTGAAAGATGGGAGACATGACAGCATGGTTTTATGCTATTAGCAACAGAGAGGGAAAATCTGAGGTCGCGGGGCGGAGGAGAGACCCTCCCCAGTGGTGCCCTGGAGCAGGCCAGGGCTGTGATTCCTGCAGAAGGTGGGAGTGAGCCACTTTAGTACATGGACAAGTACAGGTGCCAGGAGGCGGGGACTGTTTCTAATTTAAAAAGTAAGAGCGCTGACTATAGTTAATGTATTATATACCTGAAAATTCCTTAGGAAGATTTTAACTGTTCTCACCACAAATAAATGATAAACAAATGAGGTCATGTGTGTGCTAATTAACTCTACTCAGCCATCTCACGGTGCAGACTTATTGCAAAACATCGTGTCACACAACAAAAATATACACAATTTTTAGTTTTCAATTTAAGAAAAAGAAAAAAAAAACGAATGTATTCCCTTGGCAGGGCCAGTCCGTCCTCACTGACATTAATTTAAAATATTAAAACAGTTTTGCTAATGTGACAGGTATAAAATGAAATTCATCACTGGCTTTTGTTTGCATTTATATCTAAGTAGATCAGTGGGATAATGTTTTACACCTCAAAAAAAGAAAAGGAAACAAAGAAAAAGTAAAGAAAGTCGCTGTGACCCCTGGCCTTCCATTCTGTATTTTGTTGAGAAATGGGCCTCACGGAAGCTGTCTGTGGGGGAAAGCCCTGACTACGTCCAGAGTTGAGTGCAGCAGCCCCATGTGGGGCTCTCTATCGTCAAAGACCACACGTGCCACCTGAGCGGAACCGGCGGCTGCAGAAGACGGTCTCTTGGCATCCAGTGGGGACTTGACAGGAAAACCTCCCACAGGACAAGCAGGGCTGTGCCCCTCCAGTCTCCTGCACTCCCAGCAAAGCTCTGCCAACAGCTGGCCTGTGCTCCCTGCTGATCGGTGCAGAAAGTGGACAATGACAAAATGATTGCCCGGCAAGTGCCAACATAGACCACTGCTAACAACGGGCACAGCTTTTAAACATAGGACTGCCTGGGTATTCCCTGTGACCAGGTGGACACACTTGTCCCAGATCCCCACGTGACTGACACCCATCCACCGTCCTGTTTCTGCTGAAACGTCACCCCTTCCAGAGTGTCTGTGACTTACCGCACGCACGCCCTCCCCTTCTGCTCAACAGCCCTTCATGCTCTGCCCTTGTTTTCTCTGTCTCTCCTCAGCGCCCTCGCCATTCCTGGGGTTCTGTGGAGTGTGCATTTGCTTGTTTTACTAACCTCCTCTGGGAGGACCCGACGCTTCCTGGCTTTGTCGGCACCCAGAACATGGAGGCGGGGATGGACATGGGCTTCAGAACGGGCTTATGAATCACTTAGAAGAAAAAGAAAGGAACGTGGGAGCTGACAGGAACCCTGCAATGACACTTAAAACCTTTTGTTGTTGTTTACTGGAGATTCACATGCGTCTGGGAATCCCATATTTCATTTGGCAACTTTATTTTCAGTGTTGCTAACATGCCCTAAACCATGATTCCACAGGTAGGGCTCAGTCAGTACGATCAGGAGGTGGCAGGGGATCAAGGGGACAGCAGGGGTCAGGTCAGGTAGCCCTGGAGTCCTGTGGCTGTCAGAGGTCAGTTCTAGTAAACTCACTCTCTTGTACACTACAGTGAAACGCAATTCAATTATTTGTTCAATAAACGCCCTGCACCAAGCAGAAGGATGGCAGATAAAACTTATTTATACTGGAACAAACTTTCTTATGAGTCACCTATTCCTTACACCTTACTGAACAAGTCTTACAAGTGAATTACTTTCTCAAAAATGCTATCTACTCATTTTGGCCCCAGATCACGAAAGAAGTCGGGTCTTAATTTTTGCTAAAGGACAGATGAGTCTGTGGGGAGGACTGTCTGACACGCAGAAGGAACCTGCCAGCCCAGCTGCTCGTGAAGGCATTTTCTCCCCGTAATGCCTTGGACTAAGTCAGGATCACGGCCTCAGGAACGCCTGTTCTTTCCATGTGTTTATTCTATTATCCTTGCTAGTGAGGCATTTTATTAATAACACCCACATGCCCACTACCATCCATCTCCACCTAGCGAACATTTGTGATTTTCTTTCCCTCTAGGGTCCCCAGGGCGATTTCTCCACAGGTCCACCTTCACCTCTGCTCTGGGTTCTCCTCTGTCCAGGCTGCCTTCCGCTTTGTCTGGGTCCTTCTCTGTCCAGGCTGCCTTCCCCTCTGTCTCCTCTAGGTCCTCCTCTGTCCAGGCCACCTTCCCCTCTGGTCTGGGGCCTCCTCTGTCCAGTCCACCTTCCCCTCTGGCCTGGGGCCTCCTCTGTCTGGGCCACCTTCCCTTCTGGCCTGGGTCCTTCTCTGTCCAGTCCACCTTTCCCTCTGGTCTGGGGCCTCCTCTGTCCAGTCCACCTTCCCCTCTGGTCTGGGGCCTCCTCTGTCCACAGCGGTCAGGGTTACTGTGGCCCAGCCACCTGCTCAGGACAGGGGAAACACCAGGTGTGAGCAACGTGCACTCATTAACCATGACCTGAGAGTCAGCGCTGTTTGAAACCCCTCAGGAGGGGCCTGTACTTTCTTTTGTTATGTATAAACATTTGATTAGGGAATAATTTTAGATCTACAGGACCACTGTCAAGACCGCACACAGCTGCCAACACCCCAGCTGTCCCCATTGTCAATGTCTTAGGAAACCACATATGTTTGTCACAACAAGGGAACCAAATACAGCCAAGAAGACCTTCTGAAAACATCACCACGACACCTACAGATGGTTACCAGCGGTTCCTGGAGAAGCCTCCTGGAGCCCGATTCTGCCTTCGCCCCACCCCTCAGCACCTCCCAGGGGGGTGTGGTGTCCCTCCTGCCCACGGAAAACCTGGAGGCAGTTCTCACGCGGTGACAGCACCCCGCCCTGTCTGGAGGTATCTCTGCTTGGCACGGCGAGGGAGGAGCTACTGGCACGGCCAGGGAGGTGAGGCCGGGGTGCTGCTGAACACCCCAAAATGCACCGAACAGTTCCCATTCCAGAGAACGCCTGGCACCCCGCACCCCGGATCTGGGAGGCGGCCCTGCTCCCCTGCCACACCGGCCACCTGTCACCCCCCAGCCCTGACGTCTATGGATGTTCTGAGAGCTGGTGGAACAGGACTGGGGACTTCGCAGGGAAGTCCACCCGATCCAAGGGCACCCCTGACCCCCTACTCCCAGCACCCACCGCGGCCCGCCTGACCTACCAGGCCCATGAAGGCTGCAGTGTGGTTCTCAAACTTGACCAGGAGGGTGGCAGAGAGGTAAGAGCCACGTAACAACAGAGAGAAATGATGGGTACGGCTCCCCAGAGCCGCAGGGAAGAGCAAACTGACAGGAACCCAGGAAGCCCTTGTTCGGATTGATCACCCCCTTACTGGAGAAGGGGGGTGATCACACCCCCTTACAGAAGAATCGTCCTTTCCTCACCGGAAGTGGCTGCGAGCTCTCCAGGGCAGCCATGGCTTGTGTGTTGCCGAATCTCTCTGAGCGGCCCTGTCCTGGGGTGCCCAGCCCCGGCCGCGGGCCCAGCAGTTCTGACAGGGGACAGAAGGCCCATGGAGCCGGGGAAGGCAGAGAGTGAGCTTGATGGGGAAGGAGGGACCACAACTCCCCTGCAGAACTGGAGAAGGGGCCGCGCAGTCTGGCTCAGCTGGGCTCGGGTTGGGGCGTCATATCCCACAGGGAGGTGCACCCCGACATTACAGAGCATGGCTTCCTACTGCAAAAGCTTAAGCACAGTAATAAAGCTATTGTAGCTGCCTCATCTACCACTGTGAATTTACCACCGTATGGCTCTACAGAGCTGAGGCTCCTGAAGCTGGAAGGCTCGGTAAGGGAAATGAGGGGCTAGGGCCCAAGGGTGCGGCCACCCTGGGGAGCAGCCAGGCCAGGGCTAAACTCAGCTGAGCACAGAAAGCCTCCGCTCATTTGTTTTCTATAATTTTTGATATTCTTTGCAGACCCCTACCCCATCATGAAAGAAAAAATATGTACAAATTTCATCTAATTGATAAGCTCCATTAGATAAAAGCGTCTTCTGTTGACTTGGCTTTTGTGAGTTACCACGGAAGCATTTGGAATTTCCTGCACTTCTGCTCCCCTCTGAGACAGGCAGGGTAAAGAATGGTAGAGCCCAAAGGCCACACACACCCCCACACACACATATGCACACAATCACACACTCATACACACAGACACACATACATACATATACACAATCACACAGAGACACATATACACAGGCACACAATCACACATATGCACATACACAATCTCACACACATCCACACAGACACATAGACACACACATATGCACATACACAATCTCACACACAGACACATAGACACACATATATACGCATACACAATCACACACACAGACACATACACAATCACACACACAGACACATAGACACACACATATACACATACACAATCACACACATCCACACAGACTCATATACACACATACACAATCACACACACAGACACTCATACACACAGACACACATATATACATATACACAGACACACAATCACACACATCCACACAGACTCATATACACACATACACAATCACACACACAGACACACAGAGACACATACACAATCTCACACATCCACACAGACTCATATACACACAGACACATAGACACACATATACACACATACACAATCACACACACATAGTTCATTAAGTTCACTCACACACTAAGTTCACTCACTATTAACTACCTAGACAGATCTCTGTAACATCACAGAAACATCTATCAAAGGAGGTATTCTGAGGACCCCGGCCTCCCTGAACCTGCAGTTGCCCCTGTCGTTATGGGAAGAGTTTCTCGGTGAGATTTCCTCCTCTCCTGAAGGAAACAGGGCAAAGGCCACTCTCCATTCCCTCTGCCGCATCCTGCCCAGAGTCTCCACAGCCAGCACTGTGGTCTACAGAGGGTCACACAGACACCTGTCTCTGTCTGCAACGTCCCCTCACCTTCCTTCCTATCCAGGATTTATCCAGCAGAAATACAGGTGATACACTCAGCAAGGCAAGGTGCACCCAACCTCTTCGCCCAGAAGAGACCCACCCTCCTCTTCTCTGAAGCTTTTGACTTCATGGTTCAGGTTTGAAGGTACAAAACTAGAAGGGGGGGGGAATAATTCTAGAGCAAAACCAAAAAAAAAAAGTCTATTTATTAATTTCCAAAACATGACAGCTTTAAGTATATTTCCTCTGGAACAGAAGAGTTTCCTTCCCAGCTTCTAGTCCCACAGTTGCCAGTGCACCTTCAGGATTCCAGTGTCTCATAAAACAAACCAACAAGAAAATCACCTAACCGGTTTCTCCAAGTTTTGATGTGGAGCCAAAAGCTAGCCGGAAGTGAGGGACTGGAGGCTGCAGAAAAGCCCGTGTGAGGACGTGAATGTGAGAACCAATCAGAGATTAAAGGACTGGCAGAGTTGGGGGGGAATAAAATTATGCTGGAAAGTTCAAGGCCAGCATCATCCATGAACCAGAACTTGTTTTATATGATGGTCAACACATCCCTAACTACTTTAATGACCGATCTTCCACTTCACATGATGCAAACACACCCTCTAATCTCAATAGCTGAGCCCTGCCCCATAAACATATCACATAAAACTAGTTTTATCTAGCTTCCTTTAAAAACGAATCTCTTAATACAATTGCCTAATTGAATAAAGCTTCAGGATGACTCAATTTCATTTACATTTCTTTAGGAACTCATCCAAATACTGATGTAATTTTTGGCATAGTCATTTGGAAGGTCACAGGATATGAGCCAAAGAACTAACTTATGCATTACTTGTCATTTCTAGATAACATATTTCCTTTGGCACATTGATTAGGTCTCAGGGTAAAGGTGGAGATCATTTCTAGAGCCTTATTATTATAGTCTCACATAGATGCCAGGTGAAGAAGTTTACATAATGACTATTACATGCACTATTTTAAAAAGTCATTTTAAACCAGATAAATTGTATTTCATTAAGTAGATAAATGATCCATTGCACATTTCTTAAGCAGGTTCTTTTCAATACTGACATACAGGCTCTTTGCTTTCCATGTATGACTTAAATTCACAATCAAAAAGAATAAAACTCCACTTTGGTATCGCAGCAGGTTTAAACAGGGAAGAATAAGTTACAGAGAAGTGACAGGATGTGTTTAAAAACATAAGGATCAAGAAATTCCAGGAAAAACAAGCAAACAGGAGTGGTAATTTTCTTAGAATATCAGCACTATTCAAGCTACTTAGACTTCCTTGAAACTTGGTGGGGTGAGGTGGCTGGCCCTGTAATTCCAGCACTCTGGGGGGGCCAAGGTGAGTGGATTTGCCTGAGCTCACAGGTGCAAGACCCTGTCTCTAAAAATAGCTGGGTGTTGTGGCGGGCGCCTATAGTCCTAGCAACTAGGGAGGCTGAGGCAAAAGAATCGCTTAAGCCCAAAAGTTTGAGGTTGCTGTGAGCTGTGACACCATGGCACTCTACCAAGGGTCACAAAGTGACACTGTCTAAAAAAAAAAAAAAAAAACTTCCTTGAAACTTGATGTAGTTGTTAACCAGGTTATAAAATCTTAATGAGAAAACCACAGCTTTTTAGGAACTGGAACCTCTTCAGTCATTTTCTTTATGTTTCAAAATCTACTTTTCTATAACAAGGAAACAGTGGGCACGAGTGTCTCCTCACAAACTCCTGTAGCTCTGGGTTGGAATATGCATTAGTATTCTTATAAACAAATCCCTGCATCCACTTATCCATCCTGCCACACACTCACACTGAATCACACACACACAAACTCACTCTCAGAGTCACACTCACTCTCATACACACACACAGTTGCACACATTCACACATACAAACTCACATACACTCACACACTAACTCACTCTCATACACACTCACACACAAACTCATACACTCACCACACATAAACACACACATACTACCCACACTCACACAAACACACACACACAGACACTACACACACACACACACTCTCTCACACACTTGTTCACACATACACAAACACACACACAAACTTACACATTCGCTCTTACACACTTGCACACACATGCAAACTCACACACTTACACATTCACTCACTCTTACACACCTGCGCGCACACACACCACATACTCTCATGCACTCACACTCACTCACACAACCCAAACCATGAACTAGGTCAAGGACTGCATCTTAATCTTTTCCAATCTTCCACAGTTCTTATTCTACATTTTGTAAACAATAAGTGCTTAGTAAATGTTTATCACGTTGAACCAGTTTTTTAAAATAAGTTAACATTTTAGCTCATATTTTCAGTAGAGAAATGTGGAACTAATAGATGGTGAACATGACACAAGCAAACCTTTAAAAAGAGAGCAAAGATTCTGGGAAGATGGCCGACTGGTAGCAACCCTGGTCAGAGGCTCCTGAGCAAAGGAAGAAAAACTGGTTGGAAACAGAATCTATGAGGCCAAAGACGGGGAGCTGAGCCCAGAAAGAAGTTCGGCAAGCTATAAATA